>VWPU01018609.1:0-267490 GCA_013398955.1 Callaeas wilsoni | reverse complement strand
CGGCCGCCGCTGCTGCCGCCGCCCCCCTGCCGCAGGAAGAGGAGGCGGAGGCTGCCGCCCCCGGGATGTGATCTGGGCTCTGCCGCCCGCTCCGCGCCCAGTTAGAGCCGCGCCGCCCCCGTCCCGTCCCGCGCCGCTCGCCCCGCGCCCCGTCCCGCCCCAGCGCCGGCCGCCCCGGAGAGCTGGCTGCCGCCCGCCGCCGCCTCCATGCATCCCGCCCTGTACACCCGGGCCAGCATGATACGTGAGATCGCCGCGGCCGTGGGCTTCATCTCCAAGTTCCTGCGGACCAAGGGGCTGATGAACGAGCGGCAGCTGCAGACCTTCAGTCAGTGCCTGCAGGAGCTGCTGGCAGGTGAGGGCGGCGTGGGCGCGGCGGGAGCCGCTCCCCCGCTCCGCCGCGGGCCGCCTGCCTGGGCAGCGCTGGCGGCGCTGCGAGCGGCACCGCGCGCCGCGGGCGGCCGGAGAGGGGGAAAGGGGAAGATCGCTCCCTCCGCGGGAGTGGAGCCCTCCCGCGGGGAGCGACTGGGGCTCCGCGGCCGTGGCTCCCCCCTTGCGGGGACCCTCTGTGCCGAGCCGGCCTAGGCGGTTGTAGGAAGCAAGAGCGAGCTGTAAACAAAAGGGGCTCGGGCGTCGGGCAGGCAGCTCCCCCCCACCCAGTCCTTGCTTCTGTAGACAAAGCTTTCGAGCAGCCCGGATCTGAGCTCCGCGCCAAGGGCACAAACCGCCCGGTTTCCAGAAAGAAAAATGCTCCGAAGTTGGTTTCTTTTGTCAAGTAAAATTCATCCGTTGACTATGAGTCTCGGTTCCCCTTTCTTCTGGAAGCGTCTCTCAGCCGCTCCACAGCCCCGGTTAGGAACAAATGCCGAGGGTTCCTTCGCTGCCCTGTGGGTTTTGTAATCTCAAGCCTGCGTCTCAGTGGGCTCGATGGTGGCTACAAGTACCCTCAAACCGATAGGGTTTTGGGTGGGATAAAACTCGTGAGGTAAGTGAAGTCCTTGGTTTCTCGCCATGAAAAACAGGCTGGGAAGAACAGTGGTGAAATACAGCTTGAGTCAGTCGGTAAATGCTGCCCAGCTTCCTCCCTAGTTATTTTTGGGTGTTCTTAGAACGTGAGAAGCTAAGCATGGGTGTGATCTCAAGAGGATGCTGGAAAAGGTCTATTTTCCCTACCTGGTTTATGAAGTTTTGAAGCTCTTGAGTTTTTCTGTTATGTATGTAATCATTTGTGTATTTTTATATTTTTTTTTGAATGTCAGGAAGTAGCTTTTTACCCCTTTCTGGTGGTGGATGTTGTTCTCTATGCAGTAGCACAAAACAGTAACTTTGTACGAGTGCTTCCCAAGGGACATTGCACTTACGTAAATCGTCAGAAATAAAGCCTATAATGATTTTTCAAGTCATTCGATGCTAATATAATAAGCTTTTTAAGATCTTGAAGTGTGAAATTTGCAAGAGACCAATAATCACTGCGTGTATCTTTGAACATGGAATTAAGGAAGATAATGTTTGTTTTTTATTTTATAGAACATTATAAACACCACTGGTTCCCAGAAAAGCCATGCAAGGGATCAGGTTACCGATGTATCCGGATCAACCATAAAATGGATCCTCTCATTGGACAGGCAGCACAGCGGATTGGATTGAGCAGTCAGGAACTGTTTCAGCTTCTTCCGAGCGAACTCACTCTCTGGGTTGACCCGTACGAAGTGTCCTATCGCATTGGAGAGGATGGCTCGATCTGTGTGCTCTATGAAGCTGCACCAGCAGGAGGTAGCCAAAGTAACACCAACATGCAAATGGTAGACAGCAGAATAAGCTGTAAGGAGGAACTTCTCTTGGGCAGAACTAGCCCTTCCAAAAGCTACAATATGATGACTGTATCAGGTTAAGATATAGTCTGTGGATGGATCACCTTAAAATGGATGGATAAATTTGGTTTTTACTTTGGGTGGGCACCTCTGGGGATGGATTATGGAATTTAAACCATGTCACAGCTGTGAAGATCTGGCACACGTTAGAGTGGTATACTTTAAAGTGACAGTGCCATAGTTTGGACAGTACCTTTCAGTGATTTAATAGCCTGTGAGTCAAAATGATTGCAGCTTGCTAGGGAGTAAGAAGATCTAGGAACTGTCAGTTTCTCCAAGACACCTGACTTAATTTCTACACCAATTTTCAACCCCAATCTGTATTTATAAAGTGATTCTCTGCAGTAGGTCTTGCAGAGTAAATTTGCACTATTACATTTATTAATTGTTAGCATTTTTGGCAGCTCAGTAACAAGACTTATGAACACCATAGTACTGGAAATTTTATTTTTCAGACTTTTACCTAGCACTTACAAATATGTATAAATGTACATAAGATAAACTAGTAAGAATGACCTGGGGAAATGGTCAGATCTTTACATTGGCCTCAAAAGTAGCAAGTGATCAGAATCTGCCATGGCAACAGGCTTTAAAAAGACCATATAAAGACACTGTCTGAACTGTGGTGTTAGCACCAGCCAGCTATCTGTACATTTGCTAGCTTGTAGTTTTCTAAGACTGAGTAAACTTCTTATTTTTAGAAAGTGGAGGTCTGGTTTGTAATTTCCTTGTTCTTAATTGGGTAAAAGTCTTTTCCACAAACCACCATCTATTTTGTGAACTTTGTTAGTCATCTTTTATTTGGTAAATTATGAACTGGTGTAAATTTGTACAGTTCATGTATATTGATTGTGGCAAAGTTGTACAGATTTCTATATTTTGGATGAGAAATTTTTCTTCTCTCTATAATAAATTGTTTCCTATCTTGGCATTTTAATTAATCTCTTGTCGTGATTACATAGGATCAGTTAAGTTATTTTTGTCTCACAGTAGAAATAAAATAGGTACTATAAAGGCTTAAAAACATCAATGGCACCCTGATGGTAGGGAACACTTGGTACAGACCTGGATTAATGAAGACCTCACATATAAATGCTTGGGAAGTCGAGGGGCACACAATGATGTATATGTCACTTTAAACCTTTTAAAATCAGTCAATGTGGAAATAACTCCACGGCCAATAATTCCAGGATATGAGGAAAAGGTACAGAAATAACATCCACCAAAGATGACTTGAATAAATCCAGAGGATTAAAGTTTACTTGGCTTCCTGATGAAGGATATAGCAAACCTAAATGTCCATTTTGACCTACTTGCTTACGAGTTCACAGTTCTTACCTGATGGATTCCCTGCACAATAAGAGTTGGGACGAGTGTCCCTTAGCCTTAAGAGCAGCTTGCTGCCTTTTGCTTTCTTCAGATGCAAGACTTTCACTTTAGAAATCATTAAGATTGGATTCAACAAAAGGTATGTTGTTCTTTTTTCCCAAACTTAAAAGGTTGGCTGAGGCGAAGTGAGAAGCCCGTACTTATATGTGTATTCATAGTTAATGAATGATGTAGAGATGTGATTCACTTAAACACCACACTAATGTCATTTGTATACAGCACAGCAGATACACTTGAGAGAAATTCCTTATCACTCTATTTACACTTGGTAAAGTGCTGGAGTAAAACTCAAGACTTTTCTGTTCCTTATCTCCTGTGTACTTTGTTCTGTGAGTAATAAAAGGCCTACCCACCTTGGTCACTTCAGTCACAAGAACTGCTGCTGATGCTCTGAAAAGAAAGCTTTTTATACTTGCCGGCCAAGCTTGCCAAGCTATGGGAGAGCTGAGCGTCAGACTTGCTAGGCGTTGTTGCAGCTCCTGCTCAACTATGAATGAGCCTTTACAGCTAGACAATAGTAATGTGTTGTATCTCCGGTTTATATCTATGTAATATAGCTGATTATACATAAGCACAACATAAGACTGAACTGTCCAGCTTTCTTTTTCACCAATTTCTTTCCCTCTGTTTTTTTGAAAATTCAGCTTTACAAATACGGTTTTTACCATGATCTGCATATGTATGGCAATATTCAGCACTTCAAAGTATTGCTAGGGCTTCTCTGGCACTATGGCTTTCTGGCATAGACTGGTGGAAGCATAAGTGCTCCTGAAGCAGTGAGCCTTAAAGACCTTGCTCTGTAGGTGTCTGACAAAAGATCTACCAAAGCTTCAGAGTGAGCTGGTGTTAAACTTATGCATAGAGTCAAAGTTTAGGCTCACATTTTGATACCTTAAAAATTCTCTTACTTTTAAGATGACACTTTAAATTGTTAAATCTGTAAGCAAGAAATTTATTCTAGTGATATGAGTACTCAAAGATATTTCTATTGTGTTATGTGTCTGCAGACAGCAGAAGTGTATCTGAGTAGAAAGAAAACATTGAGCTTGGCTTTAAAGCTATATTAAACTTTCATGAAGCTCACTGCTGACTGAACTATGCTTGGTATATTGTGGCGCTGCCTGTAGTCTTTTCTGCTGCACAGCAAGAACAGCATCAGAAGGGGTAGCTGTATAGTTGGTCTTTCTCGTGAGCTATGCACATTATGAAAGCATCAGCTGTCAGTACTTTCTTTTTGGTAAATTAAGCATAGCTTTGTGAGGCAGCAAGTGTTCCATCTGTGAGACTGGCATGTGACACTGAAGCAAGAGTGAGCCTGCTCCTTTAGATGGTTAACATTTTAGTCCTTTTAGGGTAAGGTGCTTTCATTCATGGCACATTTTTTAACTGCAGCTGTAACTAGTAATTGGTACAACCCGTGTCCTCAGAGTTGCTGGGATTTTTTCCAGCTGGAATTTAAATATACCCCAATGTGCACACAGTGTGCCCTTGTCTGATTTTAAAAGTACTTAGCATGCTGTGGTAGCAGGGCATAAGGACTCCTGAGAGAAGTGGAGTATGTCTGTAAGAGGAGGCTTACTGCCAATCCTGTGTTTTGCTGCAGGTAGAACAAACAGCACACTAAGCTAAATGCTTGTCACTTTTGAATTTCATTTAAGGTGCCATTATGAAACCGGCAAGGCTGTTATTTTAATGCAAATGTTAGAATTGAGAACACATTCAAGACCTGCTTGCCCAGTGCAGTTAGTTAAATTAGTTGACTTTCCTTGAGGAGCACTGAATAGTCCTGTAGTTGTTCCGAGGGCAGTCTCAGCTGTACGCGGCTCTAATGTTACAGCTCTTCTCAGAGTGACGGACCAGTCTGCTCAGACTTGTTGACCATTCAGAGAATGTCTTTTTATAAAGTGTACAGTTGCTTTCTAGTTTATGCCAGGTGAGCAAACTTTTTTTTTTCTGACATCATGTTCCCCCAGTGTGCTACTGTGTGATACCAGATCCTACCACTCAATACTACTTTTGTATTTTATGTTCGGTAATAATGCTCCTCCTATAGAGTGTTGTGTTACATGTATCCCGTAAGAACCTCTGTTGTTCTGTTCCCTTTGCAGTTGTGTTTTTCTCCTGCTTGTTCTGGAGATGTACATCAGGCTTAAGCATCCATTTGGACCATTATGTTTTTCTTCCTGTAGATCTTAGTGCCATTCTTATGTTTGAATAGAGATGTGAGGTTTCTCATTCAATTGCTAATAATGCTGATTATAATTTTCCACTTTTCTGCTGACTCTGCAAAGATTTTCAGGTAGATTTGTATATGACAGGCCTCATTATGCCACGAGATTTTCTTATTATTATTGTTCTCTCTATCTACACGAGAATTTGGAAATAACACGAGGCACTTTTCTGATGTACAGATACCATCACTGGCTTATACTTTTTTTGTATCTCATATTGGATCAGTTTATAGGATAAAAAAATCTTTCGTATTCATCACAAAATGAGTCTTCTTGGATCGTACCAAGTTGTGTGTCTCGTGCCATAGCTTAGAGTGACAGTTTTGAAGGCTGAATATTGTTAAGCCTGTATGTTTTTGACTGCCTTCAATTTAAATGGGTAAAGAAAAAGCTTGAGAGATGATTTAGAAGCAAGGGGAACTGTACTGCAGCAGTAGAACCTTACAAAACAGTTTACTGATGTGCAAACCATAAAGAATCCAGTTAGTGTTCCTGGAGTGGTTTGTGCTGATGCTTGTAAACATTTCTGTCACCAAATTAAGCAGATGTCGCCGAACATGAACACTCAATACGCATAAGGTGTCCTTCTAATTAACGCTGTTTGTTTATGCTGGGAGAATATGATCTCTTGTTATTGTGCAGGTTAGCAATGAATACAACAAAGAACATTGCTGCTTTTCTGTTTTGTGTGTCTGTGTAAAGCTTATTTCTGAATTTCCATAAATCAAGTAGTACTCTACGTTTTACAGAGTTTCCTCTACTTAATGCCGTGATTTTAAGGGAAAATAGTTTATATTGGCAAAAGCTGCCACTTGACTGAAGAACATTAAAGCTGTTTTTAGTTTAAGAGTGAAACATGTATAGACTGGAGATAAATAGTTCTCCCAAAAAAGGAATGTGTATTTACACATTCTTGGTGTAATAGCAGAGGTTATTTTTACATGTTTCAGATTTACATTCCAATGTGAACATTGAGAAGCAGGATGTTAATTCAGTGGCTTTGAGGGGTTGGTAGAGCAAGCTGGGCTTAGACAATAAATGCTGTATTAATAGTTAGCAGTGACAATTTCATCAACATAGGAATTGCAGGGTATAATTAACATCAGTTGCTTTGACACTATGCTCTTAATGTATGGTTTCAACCTTTCTTTCAGTAGCAGTTGGAGAATGCATTGTGACAAATTATTGCTGATACAAAGTAGGTCAACAGTAAAATGGCTGACTTACCATAAATGAACAGATCTAAATTATTGTTAACTTCATGTCTAGTGGAATTTTCTTAGTGGCTTAGTCTGTGCTCTTGTGTTTCTCAAGCGTGAACCTTGTATACAGCTTTTCCTAACTCCTGATTTCCTAACCGTTTGATATTTTTGTCTAAACAAGAAGGAGCATTTCCTCCCAGCTGCTGGGAAGAAATCCACACAAGCAGTAATGTTGCATGCCTGACAGCAGATGTTTGCCCTTGTAGCATTGCAATTCTGTGACTGCAAAGCTGGCAAGGAGAAATGACTCACAACTAAGGGAAACAAGTAAAATGCTGCATCTTCAAGTTTCCAGGTTTTCTTTACTGGAAGTGACCACTGACAGCATATGAGGAAGGGAAATAGGATGATACTGGATGAGAAAAATCCCAGGCCGAGGGAATGTCGATTATGTTTTTGCAGAGCGAAGTGATTCCTATGATCAACTGCTCAGTGTCTCATCATGGCTTGCAACTGTCTTCTAATCTTTTCTTGAGAGGTGTAGCTTTTACCTTTTAGGTATCAGGAAACCTCTAGCTGTCAGATTCTCTGGGACACTGTAAAATCCAGTGTGATTGTTTTATGTGGTGATTATATAACTGAATAAAAAGATAACCTGTTAGCATGGTAAGGATGCAAGAGAAGGGAACGTCAGTCTTCTTGGAGCAGCCTTGAATGTATGCAAAGAGCAGCAGTGTCTGGAATGCCCAATGACAGTGTCAGGGCTGGGGATGCTGCCCAGCATTCACAGTTGTGTTCCGGGCGGCAGCACTTACCTGAAGAGCTCTAACATGGAGCTAAGGCTTGGTACGTCTTCTGACTCACAGATCAGCTTAAAGACAGATTTCTAGTACCAGCAATATCATCTGATGACATTGGCTGCAATTAAGAATTTCCAACAGTGTGCCCTTGCTTTCCTATGTTCTGTAAAGTTCAGTTACTGCTTTTTGTGACATAAGAGTGATGGGTTTGGAGTTTTGCTGGGCACAAATTCATAAGTTTCTTGTATGTTAAAAAGAATATCAAAAGACAATATTTCTTCTCTGCACTGAAGTTTAAACAAAGTTTTATTTGTATGTATACAGGGGTACATATATAAATTTCTTGTATAAATGTATATATACACACACATTTAATTATTAGAGTATTTTTCAATGGGTCATCCTGAAGTCCCTGCTGGCCGTGATTTAATTCAAGTCACTGCAGGTGTTCTGAAGATTGTAATTTTGCATAGATGGGGGGCACTTATCCTCTTTATTCACTTTTTATGCCTTAAGACATTGGTATTAACAGGAACATGTATTCTTTTTTTTCTCTTTAATTTTTATGTATGTGAATTTGCAGCTTGACTCAATTTGCTACTCAGTTGAGTAGATTTTCAGGATTTTCTGTGTTCTAAAGCAAATTGTAGTTGTCTAAAGGAATGTTTGCAGCATTTTAATCAATGTGATACCCAGCTGACAGAAAATAAAGCGAAGATACTTTTTTACTTTGTATATTCATGCCAATAGTTTGTAACATAGAAGAGAGATTTCTCTGTTTTCTGGTAAGCAGGTGGCTGACCGATCAATCAAAGGTTCATTTTGGTTGAGCCTGGCACACTTCTCTAGATGGGTGCACCAGAACAGTTGCTTCTGTACAGGAACATTCGCATTCTATAGCATGTAAGTTAGACATTTGTTTACAAGTGTGAAAAACTCTATATCTTAACTACAAAATAAAATCAAGGTGCTTGTGTGGCACATCTAATGCTATAAAGTTACACTAGTGATATTAACCAACTTTGCAGTTCCACCTCTAGATGTAGCCTTTGTTATAATAATTTCATTTTTAATCCCTATCTTCCCGCTTCCTTTGTCATTTGCAGCCTATTGTCTAACTCCCTTGCTTGCAGGCAGCATGAGGTCATTCTGTTTGTGGATCAGTAGGGAAAAAAGGAGGCAGTGGAAATGGCAGTATCAGCCTGAATCATGATGACATTAAAGAAAATGATAAATTTAGTTCAGTGTTTGTAAAGGACCTGTTTCTGTGTGATGAAGGTACCAGCCTCTAAATTTTAATGGTATTTATCACACTTTCTTTGTTGTCTGCATATATTTAATATAGGTGAGGCTTTTATAATAGAGTAAAAACATGTTGCAAATACGTAAGTACTTTTTAGAAGGGACAGCTGAACAAATATATCTGCTTGATTGTTTATCCAAATGTTCCTGTGACTATCTTCAAAGCTTGTTGCTTGCAGAATTGACAAGCCCTGCATCGTGAACAGCAGAACCCTGGCTCTGCATACTGAAAGCGATAGTTTCTGCAGTTATTCAGTAGAAAAATACGTGCATGTCATTCAAATTTGAAATCACTATTCATAGAGTTTACAGAAGTTGAAGTTAATTCCAAGCCAACCTGATATGTGTACAAAATGTCTCTGGAATTACTAAACTGATGTAACCCCATGACTAATTCTGCAGTAGAGATATGTAATTTCTTTTTCTTGCCCCTTTTCTTACACCCCCTCTCTAGAGGAACATCTCTTTGCAAGCAGTTTACAAACAATAAAATGAAGAATGGAGTTCCAGTGTTTTAAAATATAAGACCTCAGCCTTTGCACATTCCTAATTTTACTGGTAGGAGTACCATGCAGCCTTTTGACTTATTCATGTGAATACGTCATATGCCTTTCAGTATTTTATGAGATCAAGTATGTGTCAAAAGCTTTCTTAGTGAAGCAGAAATGTACTTTTTATTATTTCCATAGGCACTGGAAGGCACATTAAGATCTTTATTATTGATTGAAAAGAAACTTTCTTCTTTATTACTGTAGAATAGAGATAGTGAATAGGCTGAAAAGAGAATGCTGCACACCTACTGCATCATGATCTCATTCTCAACATGATTGCCTCGGTGCTTGCCAGTTCCAATGTTCATGAGTCACACTCCAGTATGTGATTTGCTTAAAAGCAATAAATGTCAGCACTTTTATTTACAATCCGCCTTTGAAGATTTGGAAGTCATAACTTCAACACATTTTTTTCTGCGACTGTGAAGGCTAGGAACTGGCTTTACCTTTCTCTTTTAAATGAAAGATGAAAGCTTTGACTGATGTATTGCTCAGTCTGACCTAGCTGCAGTGGGTTAAGATATATAACTATCCAAACTCACTTCTTCCTCCACTTCGTGAGAATTCTGGTAGGTGGGGTGGCAGAAATGGCTTTTCTGACTCTTGCTCAAAATTAGCTGAGGTTGTTAGGGTCGCTAGACTTGTGTCATGTCAGACTGAAATGCCTGAGCCACGGTGGGAGCCCGGTGCTGGGAAGCTGACAGCCTCTGGCAGACGGCTGGGGGTGTTGGAAGCAGGATGAGCTCAGCACCTGTACGTGTGAGCCGCTCTTGTCACCTGCCTGCGAGAGCTGGCGTGTGCTGAGCAAATGCTCCCGTGCTGGAATTTCAGGAAGGGATCATGTATGATCTGTGGGGGAGGGAGAGAAGTGGGGAATGTGAAAGACCAGACAAATGATCCATATGGTGAGTCAGTGGGAAAGAACTGAATGCAATTCCAGCCTAATAATGATTCATAGCTACACTGTTTGTAGTTCTTGAGAGAGTGTCTGATCAATGGGCTGCAATGTACACGTTTATGTGCTGGTCTTGAGGACAAATGAGGGAATTTACAAGGGAAAAAAACCCAACAAGCTTTCAATTTTAGCTTACCTCTTTCTTGTGTGCATTTGAAAGTTTCCATTTATTCTAACTCTCATTGCCCCAGGCTCCTGTGCTAATAAGCCCAGCAAATTTTGCTTGTGAACTAAATGTGCTTGCTGGAAACCTTAAAAGCATTGTAGAGCAGCTTTTAAGACACCTACGGAACACGGGGTGCCGCTCCGCAGTGTTCACGTTACCTGCTCGCTAGGTAGCACAGCAGCCCTGCTTTGGGGAGCTGGCTTTGCACGTTCACTACTCAGTGGATAAACCTATCCGTCATCCTCATGGTCCTTGAGTTTGGTATGTGTTCGAGTGCCTCCAGTGCTGCTATATATTGCTCAAGTCCAAGACAAATGGCAGCGCTGATTTGCTGGAATTGGGTTCTCAGGTGATTGGTTTCTCTGCAGCCTGCTTTCCGCACGTAGCAGTGGGCAGTGCGGATCCTGCCCGTGTTGCAGATACATACAGTCAGCAGCCAGGGCAGCTGCAGTGGTGGAGAAGGCACTTACTCTTTTGGTGGTGGTGGTGGGGTATAATAGAAACTAAAAAAGATCTTTTTGGCTAATGATTCCTAGAGAAAGAACCATTTTCAATGGAAATTATTCAAAGGGAGGGAATCGTGGCTGAGTGGCTGTTCCTGTGGTGGATCTGCACACCAACCTTCAATTTTGAAGAATGGTCACATTACTTAAAATATTTAACAGTTCAGTCCCTTACAAGCTGCATGTATGTAGAGGTACACCCATGCAAGTATACAAGAACCTAAATTATTACTATGAAAGAAGATACTGGAATGGCATAAAATGTGTGAGAATTTTCTGCAAAGACTGTGATATGGTTAAGCGATTATTGTTGAAAAATATTTATGAAAAAGAGTACTGGGCGCAACCAAGGGCAAAAAAGCCCCTTGTGTCTTTCTCCCTGGAAATGTGGTGAGAATTCTGATACATAGGTTTTTTTGTCTGATGTTCTTCCTTTTGGAGAAATGGCAGTGAGAGGAGGGAACAGGAGAAACTGAAGGGTGGAAAGTCAAATGAAAGTCTGAAGTTAGGCCATGTTAAATGTCATTGCAAAATGCTTGAGCCAAGAACCAATTCCTCTTTATGATCTATCTATGACATAGGTGTTGTTTGAATTGACATAATTTGGTTGATTTTTATTAGGAGTTGGACAGAGTGGTCCACAGGGGAAGAAAATAAATTCAGTGAGGTTTTTCACCTCTCTTCTTAGTGCTCAGTGTCCAGCTGAGGATGCCTCTCCCTGTCCTCTTGTCTCCTCTCTCACAATATTAACCTTTCTGGTGATTTCCATGTCTGAGTCTGAGACCTGTTCCCCGGACTCTGCTGATGGTTGATGAAGAGAAGAAAGAGGCCCTTCATAGGAAAATCCTCAAATGAATTTCAGTGTCCCATTCTAGAAGGGATGCACTGTAGAGTGAGCACTGGGTTCTCTTCACATGAAGTGAGCGAGAGCTTGCTCAGATATCACTGCCTGTATCTTGTTAGGTAAGTCTCACCCTCTCCCTCTGAATGGTCCTACATGTAACGTACCTTAACTTGATTAAGATACTTGTACCTATTTTACTAACTCCTAGTGCCCCAAGTGAAGAATAGCTAACTCTGCTCACATGTTCATTTTGAAATGCACTGGCACTGCAGTACCTTAAAGGAAATAATTAGCAGTGTGTTTCCTGAATTTTGGGACCACATTCCTGAGTAGCTGGAACAGTGGAAATTTATTTCTGAGAAGTTGCAGGGTTTGGCTCACCCCATGGCATCTTCCTGTGCTCTGTGACTGTGGGCATGTGCACTTTTTGCCAGGGAATAGTGTACTATGCTCTAACATATATGTATTATTTTCTTGATATAAGGAAGAATTAAATATTTATTTTAGTCTTCATCTCATGCTTCTTTTGGTTTTAAAAAGTCAGTTAGCAAAGACAAGAGGCCAAATTCTGCTGTTTAGTTTCAAAGTAAACTGGAAATTATTGGATTCATTTTGGATTGATGTTAAAGTTAGTTGCTAATCAAGTTAAGCTCACTGGACATTTTATGTACAGCTTCCTTGAGAAAAGAGTACTCTAATAGGACTTAAACAAACTCCTGGTTGGTTTGTTGGGGTTTTTTTTTTGTATAAGCTACACTGACTTTACATGTAAAACACACTGGAGTGCCTTGTTTTTATTCCTGCTGCCAGGCAGCAGTGTTGTGTACAGGGAATGTAGCTGGGCTCCTGCTCATGGGTGGTGGCTGTTGGAGCTAGACCCGTGTCAGATAAATTGAACCCCCAGTTCAGTTGTGTGGGGTTGTGACAAGAGTAGCAGGCTGGCAGTAAACGGTTTGAAGATTCACAGGGTAGGACAAGGGTCTTTACTTTTACCAGGTGGTGTTGCAAGCCCAGAGGAATAGAAAAGCATTGTGTGACAGTGGCTATCAAAGTGCATGGGATGTATGCTCACTGCTTCCTGCAAACTGCCTGGTGAAGGCACTGTCTTGAGAGTTTAACATGATTGCTTTCTTGAGTCGAACCCCACTGGCTGATAGATGCTGCCTGTAGTGCTCTTCAGCCTTGCAAAGATTGTGTCTGCCATTCCCAGCACTACTGCTGGTTTCTTGGGGGATCTTAAGGGGCTTAAATGGTACTACTTTTGTGTAATAGCTAGAGATCACATACTTGTTTACCTTTTTTTTTTGTAACCTGCTGATGGAAGTATCAGCAGTTAACCATAAATAATCAGAATAAGATTAAAACTGATTTTTCCCACATAGTTCCAGATTATTGCTATCTTTGCCTTTTCACACATCCATTTTTGCACAAGAGGCGTATGCTGCTGCCGAGCTTTGGGGCTCTAAAGTCCAGAAGGGCAGCTAGGGAGCCAGGGCAACTCTAACATCATCATTATGAAATATGAAATAAATTTTGGAAACGACAGTGGCTGCCCTCTTCTCTTACTTTAGGAGACTGCTGGCACACTCCAAAGTCTTTGTTTTCTTTTTGCTCCATGAAACTAGGGTGAGGTTCATGTTGAATTGGCATGTGAAATAGGGCTTTCTTGCAGGATGCTTGGACATCACAGGGAAGAGTGGCCAGGGTCACTAGAGAGGTTCCCTGTTTTAGGTGGTGCACTGAGCTCCACCTTATCTTTCACTGAATGTGTTGTAAATAAAGCTGCCTCCTACTCCTGTTTGCCTGCTCAGCTAAAGCTTCCAAGATGAGCGATGGTGAGAAGGGCCAGGCAGTGGGCTCATCTTCACAGGAGCACATGAGCCCTTTGACTTTTGTTTTTTCCTCATTAGATTTTCACTTGTGTTTCCTTTAAAAGGTAGGAGGGGGTCTCTTTGTTTTTGTCTTGTGCTGTGTATTTTATTGCACAATGATATTTAAACATCACCTTTCAGCTGAATATCACAGTTTTTGCATGATGATGTGTTGATATGGTCATGGAAGGAATTTATCCCACCTGTAAAGTAATAGACTTAGAAATGAATGCAGCTCACTTTCTTTTGCTTAGTTTGGTTTTTCAAAGTAAGTTGCTATTCAGTCTTGGCTTTTTGTCTATACCTGTGATTGCTAATGCTCATTTTAGTTATATCCACTAAAAACTTTCTCAGCTGACTAATGTCATTCATATTATGTAGATTTTTGTTCGGATTAGATAGATTCAGCCAATATTTTGATATATATTTATATCTTTGATAAATATTCACATTGCAAATATTTTACATAGATTACACAGTTTATTGTTACCTTGAATTAGAGGGAAAGAAGTTGATTGCTGCAAATTAATTTCCTCTGTGAGTGTGGCAATATAGGACTGTGTTATGGTTTAATTTTTTTAGATTGCGTCTGCTCTTGCTCTCAACAAAAACCATTCTCAGGCTCTACTTGATTTCAGAGAGAAGAGGATTTGTCCCTTGGTGCTCTAACATACAGCGTTTTCATTTGTTTGGATATTTTTTCGAGTCTTAATAGCTTTGTTAAGAACTGTGTAATGTATCACGGAACACAATAAATGGAGCAGAACTGCCTGTGCTCAGAAAGGCTGTCAGTGGAGACTCATCACTGAATGGAAATGCTTCCAGTCAGGTTCTGCAGGGACTAGCACTGTAAAAGCGCTGTTAAGGATTTCCAATAGTGTTTTGAAAGTTCATATAAAATCTCTGCTCCTAAAAAGCCTGTGTGCCGCCGTTTGGACAAACACAAACAAGGGCAATAAAGTGCTGATACTGAGTGGTCTATATTGCTTATAAGCAGTCTGTTTATGTTCTATTTGACCTTATTGAAACTTACTCAAAGTCACTTAGGAGTAAGAAATACAAGTCCTCTGTCTATGCCATGGGAAGCTGTGTGCAGTGTCTGGGATGAACTTGCAGCTTGGCAAATGAGCAAGAGTAGCAGCTAACAACACAACGTTAGGGCAGAAAGTGAGAGACTCTTGGGTGCATAACAATTGGGCAAAGGAAAGGTGTGATTTTTCTTTGAAATGTGACACGGCAGATGCTGGCAAACTGCTTCTCGTGTTGGTGTCAGTGTTGGTGTAAGGACTTCGGAGAGTGGGGAGAGGGCTGAGCAGTGCCACCAGAGTGCCATCGGGGTTGAAAGAGCACTCGATCCTGGTTAGCATATCAAAAGGACAGGTCTGAGAAGCTTCTTAACAACCTGAAGGAACCTTCCCGGCATCAATACTGGGTGACAAAGAATCTTACAGCCCTATGGAAAGGAGATAATGAAAAGTTTGGGAAATTCCTGAATAGAGGCATTTTTGAGACGTTGAAGAGACGTATTTCACAATGAGTTTAATCCTTTGAGCAGCCCACCAAAGGAATCAAGACACCTGTTTCTTTATGGCTGCCTATCAAGGCCATGTGACTTTCTAGAAAATATATTTAAGTTAAACACAAGTTAGTAAGTTTGTTATTTGAAAATGTATGAATTGTGAAGGCCTGGATATCCTGAGACATTGAAACAATAGAAAAATTAATAACATATTAAATTATCTTTTTTTTTTTTTTTAATCCTTAGATTGAGTTTACAAATATCTAAGCTTTTATATTTTGGCCATTTTCTCATTTTCCCTGCATTCCTTGAACAGTAACCGGCCATACCATGCTGTATAGTTAGTCATTCTTTGCACATGGCTATAAGGTTCATTAAAGCAATGCAGGTTTTTTTTGTACTTTCTTCCCAAGCTCTGCCTTATGCAGCTGTCCTGATAACAAAAAAAGAAAAACCCCTCATAAATATTTCATATGAGTATTTAGGGATCAGCTTTTTCTTAGAGAGGAAGGACCTTCCTTCCAGTACTATCAATTATACATACACTTTTAGAGACATTTCTTTTGTTTTCAAGGCTCACTAAATTGGTTTAAGCTCTGATTCTTTAAAAGACTTGCATGATTAAACAATCTGTATGTACCAATAAACAATGCCTTCTCAAATACTTGGTCTTACTCCACTTTTCTGAGTGTACTTAACTCTTCTATCACTACAAAAGTGAAGAAATGTAAGAAAACTTCTGCTCTGGGAGGCATGAAGAAGTATGCAGAAGCACTGAAAATGAAGCCCTGTATGTTCACCTGAACTAGTATAAGAGGCCTGGAGGAAGAGGAGAGGTTCACAAGGAATCTTGAAAGGCAAAGGTGTTTTTACTGCTCTTTTTATACTGTTGAAATTGTGACCTTTCAAAAATAATATTTTCATTGCTTTGATGCCTGTTTTTTTGCTTAGGTTATGTTATCATCTTGAGCTCACGGTTTAGTGGGTAGAGGATAAGGTAAATAGAAAAGGGAAATAAAAACATACCCAGAGTTTATATCAGAAAAGTGACTGAATGACTTAAAGAAACAGATGTTTCAAGCATGTTTAAACACATATTAGAGTCCCAAATCCATCTCAGAAGTGCAGAGCATCAGTTGCCACTGCATAGTGGCAAATTAGTTACCTGTATCAGACTCCTCATGACTCTGAGCTGTCTCTATGTTAAGTACAATATTTCAGGATGGACCACAGTATTGAAAGACCTCAGTTTGATTGATCCTGTGTTTTATTTTCGTAAGTGCATTAGTGACTAGAAATGAAAACACAGATTGTGCTCTAGCTTCTAGGAGGGGAGAGTCCCCCAGGTAAGGAGCATAAAAGCAGAGCAGAAGTGATTGGAAAGCAGTAGCATTTTGCATACGTTGGCCAGAATATGGTGTGGTGTGATGTGCTGTAAGGGACAAGAGAAGAACACAGGTTATCCAGCTGTCTAACTGTGGGGTGTGTTTCTTACTTAAACAGTTACAGAACTCATATTTAATGTCTTTTTGCTTAAACACAAGTTTGGACAAGAAGCCTAAATGAACAAGGAACTTTTGTTCTTTAGCTGTATTGGCCATGTTTTCATACTCCATCAATCATTATTAAACGAACCTTATTTCTTGTAACCTGGGCATATTTGTGAGTCAGTCAGATCCATGAAAGTGATCCCTGTCGTCAGACATGCAGGTACTGCGTTAATAAACATAAGATGGTTTTCCCTGCATTTTATTGTTATGATTGGGAAGCAGTTAATTTTGGAAGCTTACAGCTGCATGTTGGCTTAACATTGACATTATGTTTAGGCCTTATGGTGACTCAGAATTACCTTATTTTTCTTTGCCAGGAATATTGCTTTTTATTATTTTTCTTAAATAAAAGACCCATAGAGATTTCCATCAATTTTTGTGAAAGAAACTATATTAAATAGTTCCTCCAACACAGTAAGGGAAAAGGGTCTGAAGCTAAAGGTCCTGGACATCCTGTCCTGTCTGTGCTCCTTGATACAAAATATCTTTGCCTATGTTGGTGTCTGTCCTGCTGCTGTAATGGTGAAAGTAGCCATTTACAAATAAAAGTTGTATTATTATTATTAAACTGTAATACTGAAAGAGTTTGATGTGCTTGACTAAAGGGACTTTAGGGACCTGAAAGCTTGTGCACTGTCATCTTGGTGGTGAAAGAAGCAACTTTGTCCTCTTAGAAGCCATGATCCCGTGCCTTCTTCTGCCTCTTTCCACAGAAACGCGCCTTGGGAGCAGCCCTGCGGAGCAGCAGCACAAGTATTGTGCCAGGTTTGCATCACCAGAGAGCCCAGGCTCGTTAGAATGCTCCTTCTATGCACGGCTTTAGGGTTTTGCGTGGCTTTTGGGTAGCGGCGAGGAACCTCTGAAAGAGGTGTGAATGCCAGAGAGAGCAACCGGCTTGTACATTCTGCTCCTGCATTAGGCTTATGGTAAAGATGAATTTGCTGCTTACTCAGGGTTACATACATGTTATGTCATATTTAAATAATCTAAAGAATCAAAGTTATGGAAATTATATACTTAGGGATCAAACCACGCAATTAAAAAATATTCTTCAAATTGCTCATAAGAAAAATCCGTTAAAATTCTTACTGCTTGTAGAAAGCTTTAGCAGCATTTTGAATGAAAGCATCCTACAATCAGAAACCTACGTAGTTTGATAAGCAAATATAGAAAGCAAGTTTTCTATGTTTCTGTTTTATTCACCTCATTTCCACCTGTCAAATTCATTCACTCAATTTAACCCAGATTTGCAAAAGTCTTTTTATCCCTGGAAGATGTTTCTAAGTGGTTTATTTTTTCTTTTGCAAACAAAGCAGAGAAATGAAATCTCAACAACAAAACCTGAGCTGTATTTTACCTGTGTTCTCATTATTTTCTCAAAGTTCCTTAAGAAAATAAAAAGCTACTTCTTGTACTTCATAGTTGTTATAACCTGAAGATCAGTTCAGTAAAGCTTATGATAGTTTCATTGCTGGCCTTAAGAGACTATTTTCACTCCGTAGAGCTTAATGTTAAAAACTAATGGGAAATTTCACTTATTCGTAAGTGATTTGTTTCTGTCAGTACCAAAAGAGCACTCTTAAGGTTAATATACCTGCACAGCTTGTATGGTGCTAGATAAAGGAGCTGCCTGTTGTATCTACATATGCTGTCACAAATCTTAAGCCAAGGTCAAAACCTTAATTTCAAGCCTTAACACACTTCCATTTGTCTTGTTCAAACACTATATTTAGGCTTATATTCCGCAAATAGTGGTGTGAGGCTCGTCCAAGGGTCAGTCCTGATAAGTGAGTTAGGATTCAGGTCTACACATGGTATAACCCTTGCTCAAACTGACACAGGACAAAAGAGCAGAAATCTGGAATTCTGTCAAAGTTTCCTTCCTTTGCTTCATTCCTGATACCTGGCCAGGGCACCACTGATCAACTGTTCCCAATTAGAAATTGGAAAAAAAAAAGACTATGGGCAGGACAGGCACTGGGGAATGCCAGATTTTCTTTGTGGCTGTGTTGTGAACTTAAACCCGTCTCAAACAAGACCGTACTGCCTGAGCTGTGACCCAGTGCAGGCTGTTGGGAGTGTCTTGCAAGTAATATTGACAAGGTGGGTCTCAGGATGGGAGCAGTAATTATTTGAAATCACAGGCAAATATTGCTCAATCTTTTCTAATATTTTAAATTCCTGGGGTATAGTTAATCTGTAGGTACTGCCATTTCACACGTGTTTTTTCTTTAATTTTAGAAATGTTAGTGCACACAGTCTGAAAAAAATATGTTGACAATACAGCACGCTACATGTAGTGGTAAATGGAGATAGTCTCTTAACAAGGCTCAGGTTTTGTAGCCATATGTACAAGATATGGGAAGCAAAATATGTGTTGTGTAGGAATAGCCGTGTTCCCACAGCTGTGGGTGTATTGGTGTGTGCAGCAGCCAGATAACCACCCTGCAAAGCACTCTGCAAGGGACAGCGCCTCTATCTAACTGCCAGATCAGCAGCTCGGCTTCCTCCCAAGGGTGCATCATCCTGCAGGATACCCAACAAGGCCTTACGGCTTTTCTGTGTGCTTTGTTGCTTATTTGAGGTTTTCTTTCTGGAGGAAGGATTTTGTTCACCTCTTATTGCCATGCAGTGAATAAGATCACCTGGCATTAACACTTGGAAGAATATTTGACAAACATCACCTCAGAAATTCAGGCCTCCTGACACTGTGGGCCACAAGCACACCAGATATAAATATGCCAAAACAGTTCTTCCATTAACCTCACATCACCAGTCTGTCTTTTTGGGCTGTCTGAGTATGAAATATTAATTGGGAAATACAATGTACCTAGGATTCAAACTACAAAACTATTTTAGGCAGCTCTCTTATTCCTTTGGATTAAAAATTTTATTCTGGACCCGAGCAACCATTTTTTCCTCAATATTTTAGCAAAAGTAAAACCATTCCCATCAAAGTTTCCATTACTCTAAATTAACTTTTTTTTTTTTTTCCATTGTGGAATGAACTTCCATTTCACACTTATTTATAGAATTATGCAACTATTATCCATAGTGAGGTCTTTGTCAGCTGGTGTCCCAGTATGGTATTAAGGAAGACAGCTCATTCTTGTAGATTTGATACAAGGACTCAGAAATTTTTGATCTAGAAAGCATTTGGTTCATTTTCAGGTGACTGACTGGGGCTAGTTCACTTCTCTTTTCCTTATATTCTAATTTCCATTTGAAAACAGGAATATTGATACTGATCTCATTCATTACATACTTCAGAATGTACAGATGGAAATGCTATAGATGTATTCTAATTATATGAAATGCATATTATAAGGCAAGATTGTCTATTAAAGAGATTCAGAGATTGAACTTCTCTAAATACTTCATTTTATTGGCATTCTCAAATAATTGAATCATGTAGAAGAGGTGCATTTAGCTGTCTTGCTGGACACAAGAACTTGATCCATAGGACTGCATCCCTTACAGGTCCTTTGGTTTTTGCTTTGAAAGTGGCATAGTTTATCCTGGAGCCAGTCCTGTGTTACAGAGTAGGCATCTGATTTGAGGCAGCTCTGCTGACTGACCAGATTCGCTGAACAGTTGTGTGTCTGGCCCATGAGTGTGATCAGATTGCTCTGATTTCACTCATAGTTTTGTAGTTGTGTTTGTTTGCTCCTCTGAAGTGCAGCTTTGGCTGCTGTGAAGGTAAGGGGTGGAGGAGGGGTTGTCCTGTCACTTTACATTAATTGATGATTTTGCCCAAGAGTTTCCCTCTCCCCACCCTTGTCTCTTGGGGTGACATCCTATGGGTGGTGTTGACTGCAGAGCAGTAGCCCCATGCTAATGTGCAAGGCTTTATACAGGCATTGGGCACTGAAGTAGGCTGTCACTGAACACTCTCAATATGTAAAGATTTTTTACCTATTTATGTCTCTTCCTGATTTTGTGAGCATGTTCATCTAGCTAATAAAACCCTCAAAGCATGGCTCTTTTATGTCCTGACAAAAAGGCTTTTTGATTAATCTATATTAAGTAATATAGTTTAGTTTACTGTAAACATGTAAACATGTAAAAACCATTGGTTTGGTTTGTTGTTGTTGTTTTTTTGGGGGTTTTGTTTCCTTTTTTTTTTTTGTTTTGATTGACATCTAAATTTGTCATTATAATTTTTGCCCATGTGTTCATTCTTTCCAGACACAGGTACTGTAGTTATAGACATTGATTTATATTTCTTTTTCTCTGATAAAAAAATCATGTTAATATGATATCCTGCAGATCTCTGATGTTTACATAGTATCAGCACAGGGAAATACTACTTTCAGTTTGATACATAAAGCCCTCCTTGTCTCTTGTGTCTTTTGTCTGTAGGCTATTATGCATGTGACTAAAGCCATGCATGACTTGAGCAAATGTTTGAATAGGGTTCTTGTGTAGTAGGACTGTATAAGCCATTAGGCATACTCTCTTTAACTTGGTGATGAAAACATTATGGTACATTTGGTCACACAAAGTAGAGTAAAATTGCTTTTGTGGCAGCAGAATAAACAGCATTCTAATCTGTGGGGGTTTTTTATTGTGCACGTGTGTGTGCGCTGCATACTTGTGGCAATTTTTTGAAGCAGCACTGAACATGAGAAGTGTTAAAGTTATTGGGGTTGTGGAGTGAAAGCTGGACTGAAGAGTGAAAAGATTTATTGCTTTTTTAATTCTGAAGTTTGAAATCAACATTATTCTGTCATATTTGTGATCTGAGCTTGAAATCTGTTAATTGACATGTGAGGCAGTTGCTAGCCATCTTTGTCATCTATAAAGCCTTTTGTAAGGGCATTGTTTTTCTTTCTTCTCTTTATGTGGTGAATACTGGAGTAGGGACTTGAATTTTTGCTGTGGGAATGTGAAAAACACGGGAAGCTGCTCTCTGCCAAGTTATTTCCCCAAGGATCTGCTTTACATACTGACAATCAATGACCTGTCAGGTGTAGTTATGCACCACAGCAATGATATGAGGTCAATCAGATGAAACCAAGGTATGTATTCCCAGCAGACCCCAGCTCTCTATTTAACACTGTCAAACTAAGTTTTCTTTGCTGAAGAGCATCCTCTTTCAGTTTCATTTCTTTTTAGATTTGATTAACTCTGAATTTGCATCTAATCTGTGAAATTCTAACAATGGAAAAATATTCATTTATTTTGCTTTGTGTTGAAAAATACTATACTACGTTTGCTCTTTTGTCTTTTAACATAAACCCATGCTTGTTATAGCCCTTCGCAATTCTTCCTCATGTAAAGAGTGTGTGTTTGATGTAAAAAAATAAACGAATATGTTCTTTGCTGTAATGGTGAGGAGATATTTAAGTAATTTGTTTTACTGTAACATAAATTTAATGTGTCCTAAACACATACATATTTCCTTAGGAAAAGCCACCTTACAGATATAACACATTTATTTTGCCTTGCAATTCTATATTTGTGAAGCAAAAGATTTATAAATTTGATCTGTAAATTAGTACTTTTATATGGAGTCGCTTCTGATTGTTTTATGGAAATCCTCCATCTTGCCAATGTTTCCAACCTTTTGATACCAGAGGAGAAAATACTTTCTTAAAATGGATACGGGATTTTCCATAATTTTCCCTTAAGAAAACAAAACAAAACAAAAAAAAACCAAAAACCCCCCCAAAAAAAACCCCAAAACCAAAAAAAAACCAAAAACCCCCCCCCAAAAAAAACCCCAAAACCAAAAAAAAACCAAAAACCCCCCCCCAAAAAAAACCCCAAAACCAAAAAAAAACCAAAAACCCCCCCAAAACAAAAAAACCCCCAAGCCACCTCTGTTTTGTTAGCCAACAACTGAGAACTGCTAAGGATTAAGAATAAACATGCACTTGGTACACTGTGTACTGCATACAGTGTAACAGTACAACAGCATTTTTAGCTACTGTGTGTATCATATTGAAAGCAGACAGCAATGATAACATAGAAGCTAAACAACTGGATTAAAATTTATTTATTTAGTTACCAAAAAAAAAAAAAAGAAGAAAAAAGAAGTGTTGCTTTTATGGGGGAAACAAGAGACAATGAAGTAACAAGAAACTAAACCCAGAGCTTTTAAAAATATATATTAAAAATATCTCGTTCAGAAATGCAGATTAATTCTGTCTGAAAGCTGCTAAAGCTGCTGCAAGATTTTGTATGAAAAATCTGTTTTCTTTTCATGATGTTGTAATCCATCCTTTATTTGTTGTCTTGCTAAATATAGCTCAAGAACTATCATTTGAGCATAAGTTAGTGTATGTCTGCACCATGATTCTTCTTTTTTTCAGATATTTTGAAGTCATCTGTTGATTTTCTGTGCTGCAACACCAGCATGTGAATCATGTCAGCAACTATACTCCGTGTTTCAAAAACATGTAAAAAGATTACCATTCTTCAAACAGAAGAAGCAGAGATCTGGATCCACAGTGGAGTGCTGGAAGAAGAGCACAAAGATGGCATGTAAGATGATACCCTCATCCTTTAATGGGGGATAATTTGTAGCTAACTTATGAAGTTGATACACAATTTGAGGAAATGAGCATCCCACCCATTTTTTCTTTGTGTGCTCTGTAGAATTCATATCCTCCCATTTTTGTTTTTTGTTTCCTTGAATTGTGCCCCATAACTTATTTTCATTGCTCATTAGCTGTTGGTGTGTTGGGAGTGCTGTCCAGACAGTGACCCTGCATGGTAACAGCTGAGCAGTTCAGAAGAGAGCCATAATTCACAGTGACCTTTAATGAAATATAAATCTGAGGAAAGCTGCTTTTATTTTACCATATCTGAAACAAAGTGAGAACTAGTATTATCTTTAGTCTTTACTGTCATGGTAATTAAAGGTACTCTGAAGCAGAGGAAATACATTTTCTCATGGGACCCTACTATTATAATTGTTTTGGCGAATGGGATACATCATTTAAACTCCCATTTTCCTCTGACCATCAGATTTAGGACCTGGTTGACCAGTTCTCAACCAGGGCTGCTGCATGCTTTGTCAGGGAATCCTGAGAGCTGCAGCATGTTTGCACATTCCCCTTTCTCCTGGAAGGGAAGGTCTATAGGTAACCTGTGAATGCAGTGCCATTTGCATTTTCTCTTTCTAATTTCTTCCTATTTTCCCAACAGCAGCAAGGAAGTCCCAGATCCAGTTGCCTTTCTCCTTCCTGCTGCTCCAGAGCCTTGCTGTAGTAGCAGTTTGGGTTGCTCCCTTTGCTTGGCAAAGAAAGCATCCATACGACAGCTGGGCAGAATGGCAAAGGGGAGGTGGAGGCTGGAGAGGACCACGCTCTCCAGGGTGGCTGTTTTTGGGCAAGCTGCAGTCTGCCCTCAGTGTGCACCTGCCCACAGTGAGGGTCTGAGGGCTTCGCTGCCAGGGGAGACCCTGCAGGAGAGCGGAAAGCGCTGGGGGCCACATCCTCAGCTGCTGCTCTGCTCCAGCGGGACAGTGAAAGACGGTCCTGCTTTCATCAGGTGAGGAACTGAGCCCGAAGGCTAATTAAGTGAGTTTTTCCCTAATCCAGTTTATCACAGGGTGAAATTAGCCTCTCCCCCCAGACGAACGTAATGCCAAGACCAAGTATTCACCTCTCCAGAGATCAAGCCCCTCCTGGAGCCTTTCCCTCTACCCCCTGGGCTGCTCAGTGCCCTGTACCCTGCAGCTTCATGCTACTCCACTGTTTCCCTCCCCCAAGCCCCGATAGAGTGGGGTTGTGCTGGCTGCCCATCTCTCCGCAGAAGACATGGCGTGCTGCCTCCCTGAGCAGTGTCTTGTCCAGGTGTCATAGCCCAAACGACAGCTTGTGGGGCCACTGGGGTAAAATGCTGCCCATCCAGCCTATCAAGGGACCCTGTTTTACCCATTTGGTCCTGAATGGGGAATAAATGTTCATTGAAATGACAAAAGAGGTGCCATCCTATTGCCTGAAACAGATGGGAAACCTACTTGCATTGGCCATATTGCTTTTGGGCAGTTCCTAGTTCATCCGCATAAAAATGTCTGTCCCGTGAGCCTTAGACCTCCTGCGGACAGCTCATTTGGGGAACTACACAAATCTGTCTGGTGAAGACTTACTGGATACATCTGGCTTGCTCATATTTCTAAAACTGAGCAAAGGACTTATTTATTTGTGACCATTCTCTCCATTTGTGTGGTGCGGGGTTGGTTACCCAAGAAGGGATGCCTGCCACGCTCTAAAATGGGGACGATTATCTGTGTGCAGCTTGAAAATGAAGCTGTGTCGCAGCACCTGTTCAGTCCCATTACAAAGAAAGCCAGGATGGCAGGAGTAGAGATGGAGCAGAGTATATAAGATGCAGTTTTATTTTAAGTGAAATTCAAAACGTACCACTAGGAATAAACTCTTTCTTCATAAAGCAGTAGCAGGGAAGGAAGAATACATTTTCCAAGCCAATCGCAAAAGTTCAGGAAATTCTTGGCTCACTAGTTGTTCTAAGTGATATAAAGGAGAAGGAAGAGACTCTATCCAGCACAAATCATATTTTTAAGAATTTCCCAATATTGCTTCCTGTCTTTGTGCTTGTGAAGCAGATTGTATATAGAAATAAAACAGATTTACTTTATCTTTTCAGAAGAAAGTGTCTGCTATATAATTTGCTGGCTCTCGTTCGTTCATTCATTGAAAAACAGCAGGAAAAGGGCTTTTGTGTTAAGAACAGTCAAGGTCAGGGATTTTTGTTTTTGATGTTGGCTGTAGCTTGCTTTCTCTGACTACTGTTTCCAAGTCAGTTTGGATAGCAATCTAGTTGCTAGCTTATAGGAAGATATTTCACAGCTATAGGTCATCTGCAGTGAGTGCAAAATAGAAAGAGGTTTTAGGACCAAATTAAATATCTTGTACTCAGCTCCTATCCATGCCAATATCAAATTAAGTTAATCAAGCCTACTAAAGGACACCCAAATTTGTGACCCTGATGCTACCAACTCTTTATGCATGATCACCTTTAGAAACTGTGTGAGCATAAGCTTCAGCTGTGTGACTTGATTTGCAGAATCAGAGCCTTTCACACAAGAATTCACTAAAGCAAATATTTATTTTCATGGTAAGCAAATAAAAACAGAAAACAATGTTGCAATTTTATAAAAAAGTGAACTAATGTTCTGCAAGTGGACATTTTTTAAGCCATAGTACCTTAACATTGTACAGTCAATTGCCCTCACTCATTCACAGTCTAACTACAATATTTCTAAAGCCTCAAGTTAATGGTTAAAGGAAAGTGGAAGAAATCATTAGACAAAATATCTATGTCATAAAATTTCAGTATGAAAGTTTGAGCATTTCTTGTTGAGCTTATTTTTCTGGCAGCAGGACATTTGGGTGGCGGACAGGCACAAAGTAGAAATCTGCTGTAGTTTATTCTGTGGTCTGTAAAACCAAGCCACTATGTAAGAGTGCAACTTAATCATATGTCCACTGACAGCTCTTGTTTAAGCCACTCACAAGCAGTCTGTGACACACAGAGAGATTTCACTTTTTCTCACCTTTTAATGTAATTCTAAAGATTTTGTGAATGTATCAATTAGAGGTTTCCAGTAATGGAAAGCAGGTTTCAAATGCTGGAGAAGTACAATAAATCACCAGCCATATGGGCTTTTGTCATTAAAAGAAAGCCGTAGTAAGACAAAAGCTGAAGTAAGTTAAAAGAGCTGAACAGTGATTTTAGGCGATCTTATGCAAAACCCACTACCTTGGTTTGTTCACAGGAAACTTCTTTAGGAGACTGAAAGAAAATCTTTTTCAACTCTTTATTTCTTGGCTACATCAGAAAGAAAGCAAAGTAAAAGCCATCTCAGTGATGCTTTTCATGCTCTGCTTACTTTGTTTTCACATGAGATCCTGTCTGCTACCTTTGTTTTTTTCCCCCTGCTTTTTAGAGGGCTCCTTGTGCAAAACAATGAAGAGTCCTGATAACAACAGGCAGTTGCTCCAAGGCCTAGTTGTTCAGCAGGATTCACTCCAAGAAATTGAGAGGGGTGTGTTGAGTCTTTTTTCCATCACCAGCCTTTACAGTTAGCGGGCCAGATGGCATGAGACGGGCGCAAAAAATAACGACAATAAATAATACTACAACTTACAACGTGGACCAAGCTCAGTTACTTCCACTTCATCTCACTGTTTGGAAGTGCCTTTGATGTATAAAAGCACCCCCTAAGATAATGAAATGCAGTGGCAGCTGGCTAATGGCTGGGAAAGTGCAAACCCTGCATTGAACTCTTCCCACCAGGCTATTCAGCACCCAGGCAATGTCAGTCTCAAGGAGACAAGGAGACGGGAAGAAACAGAGGCTTGTTGCTGTGCAGCATTTGGGCTTCTGGGCAGGCTGCTGTAGGTGGGGTGTTATTTGCCTTGCTGAATAGAAGTGATGTGCCCAAGGCAAAGGGAAAGTTTTTACTGTCTTAACACATTAACCTTGCAGACTCTGTCCTAGAAATGTTAAATGAAGCCACAGGGTCACACTACTTGAAGAGACGCTGCTCTTGGGTAAACTTTAAAATGGACTTTTTTTTTACACTACAATCTCATCAGTCATGCAATCAGGGTTAGTTTCCTTTCAGGCAGGACTATCTCGTGGCTCTGTTCCATGAGCAATAAAAAAATAAACACATCCAGACTTTTCTCTCAGCTGCTCCAGGCCTAAATGTGGGCCAGGGTAAATGACAAAGATCCAAAATAGACAGCAGACACAGACAAATATGAAAACCCTATTTGTTCAGGAGCTTTAAAACAGTAGGGGATTTATTCCTCCGACACAAAGAAAAGTTTCTGGTCTCTCCGTTAAATGATCCTGTGTTAATAATATTGTAACGGGGTCTGACCCTGCAAATACGTGATCAGATGTGCACTCATCTTCATGCGTGCCATCAGTTCTGCTAACCTCAGTGCCCAGGTTTGTCACCACAAAGTTCAGAATATGCACAGACTTTGCAAGTTTGGGGCTTGCCCCTGCCAAATGTGGCAACAGCCTGTCTTAACAGGGACGGTGCAACAGGAGATTTGCAACAGGATCTCATTGTAAAAAGAGTAAGTGGTGGAAGTCAAATTTACCAGAAAAAATATTTTGGCAAAAAAAGAGATCAAGTTTTTTAATATTTGGCAAAAAATGTTGGTTTTTTTATAGTTAAATTTTGGAACATTCTGACACAATTATAAAATTCAACTTGCCAACAGTCTAGATTCAAGGTCTGGAAATATTCTGAAATATTACTGTTGTGGATGTTATGATCTTGCAGGCAAGGATCTTGTATGACCAAATGATCACATTGTGACACTTTAATCCTCAGAATATAAGTCCACAATTGTCTGAGAGCTGTAGCAGCCTCCAAATCTCATCAGTTTAGGAGGATGCAGAAGATTAAAAAGGGGACATTTTGCATACTTTGTCTCAAATAAGTACCCAGATCCACAGTCAGGGCAAGGCTGCTGAATCTCAGTGTGTATTTTGATTGACTGTATGCCAAATGTGTATTGATTGTTGTCACTTGGGCTAATGTATACTGTATCCCGCAGTACAGCTCAAATATATTTCCTAAGAGTAAACTGAAGTCAATGTCACCAAAATTTTCCAGTGCCAAGAGGGAATAGCTCTGTTTAATGCTAGGATTATGGCAGCGAACTTTTGATCTGCTCCTTATGATCCCTTATCCTCACAAAGCATACTTGCTTTTTAGGAAAAGTCTTTTTGTTTCATTAGGTTGGCACTCACTAAGAAATCCCAGCCGGGGTGGAAATATTGGCTCTATCAGTCAGCCTTCGACTGTTCCCTCCACAGAGCTTGTTTTCTAAATCTGGTTTTGAGAGCTGTTTGCTTGACAGACTGCTTCGCAGACTTATGATTGTTTGTTTCTGGCTCGTTTTGATTGCTCTGCTAATCTCTAGACTTTGGCCTTGAGGCTATTATTTATTTTGTACTTTTATTGGTGTTTGTTATTTGAAACTTTGTTTTCAGTAGATTTGCGGCCCCTTTCTAAACCACTTTTCTGATTAAATTTTGTTGAAGAAGATGGTGGATTACTTTAGCTATTTTCCCCTGTCATTTGTCCTCCTCCTAATCGTTCAGTTGAGAACTCACCTGCCTTTTGTTTGCGCCTGCCTTTGTGATTTATTTTCAGATTAGAAGGAGCAGCTGCACAGCTTTACTTTTATTAGTTCTTCTCAGTGAGTCAGGCAAAATATTAACCACCCATGAACTGCTCTCCCAAAACCTCAAGTGAATTACAATAGAACTTTTGCCTCCACAGTTCAGAAAAAAAAAATTTTTATTCTTTGACTGTCACCTCACACAGCTCTTTTGTGTGTCTGTGTGTAGACATATCTGCTATAAGGATAAAATAAGTTAAAGTATCAGAACATATGAAACTAGCTCGACCTTTCTGACAATTTGTCTAACTTTATTTTTTGCAATAGTTGGAGCATGAAATTTAAATTGATATTTAGGCCTCATCCCTGCAACACCAGGAGCTCAGTGGCATGAATACATGCATCAAGTGTTTCCCAAGCGTACTGCTTTCCAAGGCATTGTAGTTCTTAGATCTCTGATTCTTTAGGTTTTATCTACCACAAAATGTAGTTTGGCCCTAATAAAGTGGTTTCCGTCTTGATTTGGGTGACTTACAAAGTTTTACTATTTCTCAGTCATTGAGCATTCTGCCTGTTTACATTTACTTGCTTTGTCAATGCCTTAACCTTAATGGGGAGCTAGCTTTCCTACGTCTTACATATAATAATCTCTGATGTGGGACTTTCTTCCTATTAATGCATTTCAAATATGTGTTTTATTTCTCTTTAGGGCTAAGGAGTCAGTGGGAAGGAGGGCGAAGGGGTGGAATATGCCACAGATTAAGCTAAGTTCCCCAAAGGCCAATTATTCATAGCAAATTTCAGTTATTTTACAGAGCTTAGGTTACTGCATTTCAATTTCTCATACTTGAGGCTTCAAGACCTTGGCCACACAAGAAGCTGAATGGTGACAGAGACAGCTAAAGCCAATGGTCTCTGCAGACATTTTACTTTTTTGGGAATAGGACAGGATATTCAAAAGAGGAGCTTCAGTGGGGAAAGGTTTAAGTGCAGTACACTGCTGACATAAAAGCTTAAGTGCCTAAAATATGGGATCCCATATTAACTAATGCATAGTTAGTAGGTTATTTTAAAAATGTATTTCTTGGCAAAGAATGGTAACAGTATAATATGCTAGCCAATACTGAATTTGCCCAAGTTTGTGTCCACATAATGTGTGCTGAGGCTGATAAAGAAGACAAATAAACTGGTTTTGTTGTTAACCGTTGCTCTTTCTTTGTATACAGTTTTGAATGGTTAAGTACCCCCTGGTGGGACCCTGGTTATTGAATTTTGCTTTTCTAATTACGACATGTTTCATAACAGATAGTATATGTGTGTGGTGATTGTGTTCATCTCCTGAGTCATTCCTGATAAACTAATCCAGGTTACAATTTCTCTTGCTTCACATTTCAGCTACCAACAGCAGATTAAGCTTGCCCCCTTTTTTTTTTGCAGTTAGGACTTAGGTTGTTCCCTCAGTTCTACATGGGCTCTTTAACTTAATTTCTGTCCAGTTATGTATAAAAGTATTTGCCTCACATTTTTCAATGGCACATTAGCATTCATAATTCTGAGTCATGCTTTCTAACCTTCTGACTGAATGGCTTTCTGGATTCATTTCCATTTGCCCATATTTTGTGAATTTTTTGCCATTTCCATTTGCACTTTTATTAGTTCTCTGAACCATCTTTACCTTTTATAATGTTTTAAGCGATTCTTTTGACATCTGGGGTTGCTGAAGTGATGAGCAGGGTGGGTCCAACTCTCTTTTTAGGGTGATGTAGTGATGGTCTCTTGAGGTCTGAACTGCAGCCTGAGCTCATTCTAAGTGCCGTTTCATTCTGCTGCAAGTTTCTTTGAACCACTGAAGCTGTTACATTAATAACTGGATTCTAAGCATAGCTGGTTGTTTGATCCTTCATGTGCTTTTGATGCTAACCCTACTTTAGCATTTTGTGTTGTTTTAATGTGAATACCTTAAATAAAGTTAAGTCTCCTAAGATGTGCACAGACTTGCTTCAATGGATCGGGTCCTATTCTCTACATTCATTTTGAGTTTTGTTTCCCAGCCAGTCTGTCAGAGGTGCATGGCATTGAGATATATTTTCTTTCTCTCAGGAGTGAGATTCAACATCCACTGTAGGACTGACTTCAAAGTGCAACCTCTATGGAAATTTAGCCTACTTACACCAGGCGATCTATGAGTCACTATATTACAGTATCTTATCTGCTGGAGTCCACAAAGCATTTCATAGTCTTCTTCATAAACAACACATTTAGGTGGTTCATTTACAAAGGAAAAAAATCAGAAAAGCATGACTTCTTGTGTCCAGTAAAAAAATCCAATCCAAACCCAAACCAACAACACAGAATGCTTTTTTTGGACTTTTTTTTTTACATTTTACTTTTTAAATTTTCCTGAATGCCTTCTCACACCAGTGTGGTAGTGTACCTTTGTGCCACCAAGGCAGAGTTTCTTCTAGAAATATGTAATTGCCTTTGAGCTGTAAGTGCTGAAGAGCAGACCTGCCCTCTCCAAAAGAAGTTTTCAAGGGTATTTCTGTTACTCTAATCCACTCAAAGTGAGTTGCTGAAAATCTCTGGACTCTCCAGCAGATGAAATGGAAATCACTCTGTTCGTCAAGGAACTCCAAGCACAGTTCTTTGAAAGGACTTATTACCAGTCAAATGTAGGCACTCTCAAAGCAGGAGCATAGTAAAACTACCAGCTGTCAGCTAGAAGGAATAAATGAGGAAAGGAATGAAAAAACTTAGTGTGTAGTTGATAATTAATCTGTAAGGTGCTGCAGACTCCACTTAGCTTTTATGGTATCTAGAGGGAAAACGATGTCATCCACCATCACAAGTATTCCTCTGTTTTTATATCAAAAGGTTTTAGGCCTCACCTCTTCAAAGATTTGTGCACATATTTAATCTTCTGACTTTGCAAACGGTAAAAATTAAACATGTAGGTCAATCTCTGCATGGAAAAGATGTGTATTTTTTTTTTTTTTTCTCATCAGCAAAAGTAAACTGCAAGAGGAATCAGGGAAGATTTCCAAACCATTGTGACTAGACTTGTTTGGAGGGGTTCCTGAAGTGCATCTTCCTCAGATTTTCTGAGTATCAGGATTGTGATGGATACACATGATTTTATTTGAGTTATTTGAAGTGCTTTACAGTGAATTTTCCTTTTCCAGTAACTGAATTTTCAAGAGGAAAAAAAAGTTCTCACTTGTGAAAAAAACTATGGAAAACACACTTATTTTGGAGCAAAAAAGAATAATCTGCTTTGATTAAAAAACCAAAGCATTTTGTCACTCAGATATTAATTTTCTACAGCTCTAGCTCCTGTGTAGGGAGGCTTTGCAGTACACCTTTCCCTTTCAACCCTTGTTATTTGGTGTATTCATTTCATCTAACAACAAGGAACAGAAACATTACAATGTGGAGTGAGGAAAGACAGCCTTTTAATACCACTTGGTCGTTTGCCAAACATTTTGCAAGCGTTCCTGTTAGGACATATTACGTGAGCATATATACTACATTATATATATACAGCATATTTATATTCTTACAACATGTTTAAACTTCTCGGTTATAAATTTCTTGTATGTCTAGATTCGCCTGGGAAAGCAAACCTGCACAACCTGCCCTTGTCCTTCTTCCCTGGCAAGGTTAATGTAGCTTTTGTCATGTTGTGGGGTCTTGAAGGCAAGGTCAGCACTCCAGAGCAGCTTGCAAATGAGTGTGTTTGAAGGGGAATGGGAGAAAATCAGAGAGGAAAGCTGAACGGGTTATATGTGATGAAAAGATAGAAAAGTGATAGTTAGAGATCAAAGTATGTTGATTCAGTTGTATAATTTGGCCTCACTATCAAACACAGGTTACAGTTCACCAGGCGAAATTTTTCTGCTTGCCTGTTCTCCTCCCAAACAAAGAGGAGGGAAGGGGAATGGAAAAAGGAAGCAATTCTCAGATCTACCCCATTGTTTTAATTGAACCAAGCTGCAGCAGAGGTCAAGTTGGGAGTATTTGGAGCATTGCTGAGTGACATGTTCCCTGCCTGTTTGTTTTTTTGTTTTTTTGTTTGTTTTTTGGTTTGGTTTGTTTATTTGTTTGCTTTTTGAGAGGGGATTTGTTTGGTTTGATTTGGGTTTTTTTTAGTATGTTTTTTTCCTCTTCCTTTGGAAAGGGTTGTAGTAATCTCTATTAAATATGAATGTTTATCAAACAATGAATTTTGGATTTTTCATCAAACACCAGGCAAGTTCTTCAAGATGCTTTTCTTGGTAAGACATGACAGAGTGCCAGTGGGAATACTTACGTGATCCTTTATGTTTTCCTGCTTGAAGTATGTGAACAGTGAAATTGCAACTGAGAAATGCCACTAGGAATGCACTTCATTTCTTCTTCCTCAACAAGTTCATACGTGCACCTCTTACTACAGAATGGAGATTTCCTTCTCATGTCTTTGACCAAAACTTTAAAAAAAAGACCAAAAAAAAGGCAAGCAAAAAAACTTCCCACATTAAGTTCAAGACAAAAGGAAATAAGTTGTCTGTAGGGAGACTGGTGCATATGCTCTTAAAATCCTGTTCCTACTGAAGTCTCTCTGAACTTTTTGATGCTATAAAGCATGGCCAGATTTTCTTCACTGACGATGAAAACTTGGCCTTCTATTTCTTTGGAAAGTCAGCTTTATTCTTTGCTTTATCTCATCAAGGGGTTTCTAGAACAGCCGTGTGCTGCAATATTATCCAACATTTTCTTACGGTGTGGACCCATGGGGCCTGATGATGTTTTGTCCTGTAGTATTTTCAGCAGTTGCAAATGGCTAAGGAACATTGCCCTAAGAGAGAGAAGGCGTGCTACAGGCATTGACCCTGCACAAACTGTTTCCAACAAGCACAAGGCAGCAGGGAATTCAGCAGTGCTGTTCTCACAAGGAGAGCTTTTCGTTCGCCAAGATATTGCCTGTCCTCTTGCAGTACCACCACATTGCAGGCTCACCCTACGGCACTGCTCAAACAACACGTCTAAATAACAGATAGCTTTGTTGTTTGGCCCAAATCTGAAAAGCTAGAGGGGAGGTGAGAACTGAGTCCAGCAGAAGAGAAACTACTCAAATTTTAAGCTAAATTCAAAACCTAGTGTTAAATTTGTGGGATCTTCAACATTTTTTCCCTTGTCAGCTGGATTGTTTTAAAGCATAAAAATGTTATTTTGAAAGGAACAGTAACAAATTCATTTAGGAAAATATTGAAATAAACGCCTTGTCCAAACGAGCCTTTCAATTTTAAAAGTATCATAATAGAAATGTCAGTTGTCACTATTTAAATGTTTTCCTGTTAATTTTTGATCTCTTCCCTTGTCCAGTTGGTAAATTATGAATTTCTTTCGTTCCCTTAAATTCCCTGGGAGTTGTGGGGAGACAGAATATTTTTAAAAAGCTCTGTTTGCAAAAGATGGGCCAAATAATGTGTTTTTATGCCTATTGATTATGCATCCTTCCTGGGTAAGCTGTAAAAATATCTGCTTTTTTTCCCACAGAAATTCCTATTCTGTGAGATGTACTCCAATCTCCTTTATACAAAATACTATTACTAATACCTTTATCTAAAAATGCTAATTTAATTTCTGTGAATCTTTCTTCCTGCTGCAATGGAAAGCCTCTCAAGTATATTATCATGCTTGCTACTGTTTGCTGTATCATTTCCACATGCTAATGTGATTTCCTGTAAGAGGAGATGAATATATTCATTCTGCAGTGAAATCAGTGGAAAAGGGGAAAAAAAAAAGAAAAGAAAAAGAGAAAAGCTTGACCAGTGCTGTAAAGAGTGTAATCTCAATGGAAAATATCAAATTGGTTCTATAGTATGAGTGTTAGATGTAAAATCTTGCTCTAGCAGATTCCAGACTTTCTCTGCTTTTCTGGCCAGTGACGGATGTTGTTTCTGCCACCTGTTTGGAGACAATTGTGCAACTGGGACCGTGGAATGACGTCCAGTTGCCTTTTTTAGAATATGAATAGGACTTTTGAAATTGGCTGTGCTGAGCAGTTTGGGGCTGAATCACTCTGTAGACTTGCCAGAGAAAGCGTTTAGCTGATGGACATGAGCCAAAGCCCACTGAATCTCACAGCAAGGCTGTTTTTGGCCTCGATAGGCTGTGGCTTAAGCTCTGCATGAATGACAGTTTCTTTTCTGGAATTATCAAAAAAACTTATGATTTTTAGTTTCTGACTTTCTTTTGCCAAAGTGTTTCACCTACGTTTTTTTCAGTTTGAACCACTACTGACTGGGTTCTGCTCTTCCCTTCTCTGAAGGGGGTGTTAGGTTTGATGGTAATGTGGATGCTTCATCATGAAAAAGTCAAGGATAAGGAGCAATCTCAGAGCTCAGCTGGCTGAACTGCTCACTACCCACTGTCCACTTTTACTCACTTTTCATTTCTGAGTGTGTGCTATTTTGAAGTGCCTCAAATACTCTCAGACTCTAAGCTATTTTGGACGTGAGCATGTCATTTCCTTTCCTTCTGCTGCAATCACAATTGGATCCTGCAGGCACTTCCCATAACAGACCTCAGTTATCAACGGCAGGAGTTTCAGTGTATTTCCCTTCGCAAAGACTTTTGTTGCCAGATGGGAGTTGTTACTTGTTTATATCAGGCTGTGAGTAATGCCCTTTTGCTAGTGCTGTACACAATGTTTTTGGGTTTTTTGACATTTATCCCTTCTGTTGTTAGACAATGTTAGCTTTGCGAGTTGCAGAGAACAATCTTTTCCCCTCAGGTGTCCTTTTTTCTGCATTTTGCTCTTTTTTTTGAGATTCTGTTCCAATTTTAAAGGTAAAAAGAATAGACAAAACTGGAAAAATTAACAAGCATACAGGCCTTTCCCAGTCTGCTACTCACTGCTGTGAATAGATGTTAAACGTAGATTTGTGTGTCCACTTTCAGGCTTCAGATGCCATTTCTTTTGAGTCTCCTTTACATCTGTTACAGCACCCTGCTTTCATGCTATTTTCCTTGGTTTTGTGAGATGCAACCTAAATTGTACCAGCTCCAGCATTTCTGTTAAATGGGTAGGATGAGCCCTTTGTCTGCAAACCTTACTCCATCGTAATTTGTATAATAAAACCTTATCTTGTGGGCCACTGAGCATGTCCTATGAGAAGAACAATTAAACCATGCTTATTTTGAATATTGACTTTCAGTATTTGGTCTATCACTCTGAAGTCATAACTTGATATTGAAAACTCTCCATGATAACTTTAGCATCTCTTTCATTCTTTTTCATTTCACAGATAGATGAAATTTTTTATCCTTCCATCTGCTTACTTCCCAACTTTTTTCTGTGTTTTTATTCCAACAAAGTTGTCTTTAGCATGACTGTATAGACTGCAAGGCACTATACATTGCTGTAATGGTGTCAAACTGCGGAGACACCTTCAGAAAAAAATTATCGTCCTTGTGCTACATTTCTGCACAGAGGATGGATGGCCCATGCCTACCACAGTATTTCCTTGTCTTGCTTCTTGCACATAGATAAATAAAAATCTGCTCCAATAGCCCACTGTGAGGGAATGTCCCAATTTCACAGGGTCCCTATGGATCAAGCTCCCTGTAGACCTGCTAAGCAGATGGCTGTTTTTGATCTTCCAAAGCAAAACTGTCTTTTTTCTAAGTTTTTGGTCATGTACACCTTTCCCACCTACATGGGAACAGAACTACATGCCCTGTTGCAGCGAATTAGAACCTCCCTGGAATGCTCTTTCTTCGGTTATTTTTCACAAACCTCTTTAAAATAACCCTTAACTCTAAATATATAGGTAACGCCTGCACTGTGCATTCTACAATGACAGTTATTTTAGGAGAAACTTGTCAGAACTTTTGATCAGATCCTAATTTTATGCTTGTCCTTTTGTCTTCAGCCACTTCTTTGAAGTTTCCCCCACTTAGGACTGTGGAAGGGTTTGTGAGAACATTCAAAGAAACAGATGACTGTTGTTAAGACTCTGCCTGCTCTCTAGAACTAATTCAGCCATGGAGAAAAATAAAGAAAAAGTAAGCCCTCAGGTATGCTTTCCCTTATGCATATACTCATGTCCCATGAAAATATTTATCTGTAAATTAGCGGCTTGGTTTATTCTTGTCTCTCAGGGTTGCAGGGTATAGCATGCACTTCATAATAAATGAAAAACAAGTTTAATCGCTGGAATTCTGTTATTTTCATCTGCAATAAGATGCAAGATCAAGGTAACAAATTTTTTTGCCAGGTGGAGCTGCGGGGTAGCAGGCTGCTGCTGGTTTATCCCTGTAGACAACAGTAAAGAACACATTTTGTGTCAAAGTAATTGCACTAACAGGTGCCGTTGAGCAACTGTGTTTTGGTTGCGACACTATTGTGGCTCGTTGCTTACCACAAATGTTTATGTATAAAAAAATTCAGTTCTGCTTTTAAATTCCTATTCAACTGACAAGGAAGAGCAGGGTAGACAATGGTGAAGCAATAACTACAGTTTAAAAGGGAGCAAGTCTCCTTCCCGTTTCTGGTGGGTGAATACCAGTGTTCTATCACAAGTTTTTCCTCAGGTGTTTATCACAGCAACCGTAAACTGGCATCGAGTGCTGACGACATTAAGAGCTTTAAGAACCGGAAGAGATTGTTGCAATGGGGTACATGCTGATATGATTATGTCACATGTTTAGGGAATAATGTACTTTCATGCACCAAACTGTCCTTGCTGAGAGCTCTATGTGCAGTGGACTCTCTTCTTGACTGCCTTCCTCATGTGCTCCACCACAGGGCTTGACGGCTCCTGCTGCAGGAAGAGCAGTCGGTGTGAGGTTCAGTAAGGAGAAGGCTGCCAGCACAGCACCTGGGAGCCCATAGCATTTAGGGTGTATGGAAACAGTGATATGCTTGGTGTAGGTTCCTCCTAGTCTTGTGAATTCATGTAAGTTTACTTGCTGAAACCATCTTCTGCTTGTGCCGGGCTCAAGACAAAGTTTAAATGGAGCTTTTCAAGGCTGTGGACAGCTGCAGAGAAGGGCACTTCAAAGAAATGCATGAGTTGAAATGCCCGTGTCTGAGCTGAAAACCTTGCGTGAGATGCTCCAAGAGTGTGTTAACAGGTTGCAGGTATAAGACAGCTAGAGGATCTCCTAAAGATGGATTCACCAAATCAAAATTTAACAATCTAAAAATGGGACCAGTGGCTTTAGCTGTCTCCTCAGTGTCCCCATGAAACCAGTACACACCTCATACTGTCTAACCCAGATGTCTATATCAAAATTAGTGTGTATCTCTTTTTGGAAGCCAAACATTTATGCTTGCATCCTGCCAAATGCATGCAGTATAAAGACATCAGCTCCTCACAACAACACAGTCTGGGGGCAGAGCAGAAATCCAACAGTGTTGTGCTTTTTGTCCTGCACCTGCACCTCTCTCCAGCCTGCCATCTATCACAGGGCTGTGAAGCATCTCCATGTCCTTGGCTGTCCCACTCCCAGCCCCTTTGTTTTCATGCTTGTGAGAATCAAAAGTACTGTCATAGTGTGGGATAACGCTTTCAGTTTGGGTGATATTTGTAATTGTTTTTTCAAGAAAATATCCCTACCTGTTGCTAACAGCTGTTTATACTCATGGCTGTGGAGGAGTTCCCTTGTTCTTGTCTGCTTGGCATCTTTGCTGCCCTTAGAGCACTCTAGTGTGATGTGATTACCATTGCTTTGTACTCCTCAGAACACTGTGCTTTACAGTCCCTTCATCAAATCCCTTTCTTACACAATGCCCACGCTACAGGTATCAATAACATTTGTATTTTTATTTCTATTTCTTTTTCTTCCTTTTTTTCCCCTCCCTTTAAACAGCTCATGAAACCGCCAAAGCTGCCACATGTTTCAACTGAATAGCCACAATATTGTGGTGCTGTGCAATACTTTCCCTTTCCCCTCTCCCTAGCCCAGATGTCATATTCCCTTACACTGACACATCTAGAATGAGGTTGGAGACTCCTGGCATATACCGACGTTGGTCTTCTGATGGGAAACAGCTGAGAACCACTTTCCTCCAGGGCAAAAGTGCTGTATCCAAAGGAACATCTGCTCATGCCAGTGTTTCTGGCAGAAGACATGACCGACCAGTCATCTTTGGTGCTTTTGAAAGGGATTTCCTCTTTTGGGCTCTCTCAATGATTTTGAGGCAACATCAGGCTAAGAAGACCTCTGCTATCTGATACAATTTGACTTGATCATTTTTGGGGCACTTGATTGATCTTAAGAGATTAATTTTTGTATATAATAAGGCTAAAGTGGCCAAAACATGATACTGGGTCTTTTTCTAGTTCTTATGACTGCTCTTGCTTTCAGTTTTGTAGAGGAAATCTAATGCTTCAGACTGGGCTATTCTATTGAACACCTAAAAATTGCCTTTCCCACTGTCAACCAGCATGATCTTGGGACCTGCCCTTGGGTGCCATTCTCAGGTCTGCAAATTTGCCCTGGGCACAACAATGAGGAAATCTCAGTTTGCAGTATGTGCATCTCCCCTCATCAAACTGAAAGCCAGGCAAGTTCACTAGACATAAAAAAATCTAGATTGTCTGAAGTCTTGCAAGACATTTGGATAAAACTGGAGGCATCGAGTGACTAATGAAACTGAATGAGAAGAAAGTATATAAATTTTATCATCTAACAGCAAATTTAATGAAAAGGATCTGAGGGATTATCTGAATGTGAAGCTTAAGCTTAAACTTGTGGATTGCGAAACTATATGAAATTAAAATAAAACCAACCAAACACACACAAAAAAGTGGGATCATACAAAAGTTGGGCTAGAATAAGCTGTTTCAGTTTTATGGCATTTCCCCATACCAGGAGGGTTTGTTCTCTGCTGCAGTGGGGCAGCATCTGCCTTCTCACTGCAGAGCATGACAGATGGTGAAGAGGAAAACTCTGCTCTGCTTTTGGTGAGTCTGGGCTTTCTTCTTTCTGCCATTTACATGGCATGGGAGATAAAACAGCCCAGTGAAAGGGGAGCATTTCTATCTACCATTTTGCTGAGCAAAATACCCACAAGATTATAACTCATCTGTTTTGTTGAAAATGCAGGTGAAGGACAAGAGGTGATTTATTTTGGTGAAGTCAAAGGGGAACTGTAACTTCCTAGAGCAGGAAACCACCATCTACAGAAAGAAGGTTGCGGGGTAACATCTAAGCTGGAGCTGGGACTACGAATCCTCAGAAGCAGGAGGAGGATGAGGAGGGAGGGAGCAAGGCTGATCTGGCTCTGGCACGAATTGCTGCTTTTGGGGAGGCATCAGCCCCAAGGTGGGAGCAGGGCAGGGTGGGACATGAGTCACCTGTGAGAGAGGCTGGGGCTTCCTCAGCCAAGCAGGCAAAAGGATGCCCTTGGTGATCTCAGGTTGTTACCTGCTCTTCACCTGTATGGAGGCAGAGCAGCTGTCCCTGGGCTTGGGTCAGATACCAAAACGGTTTAAAATGGCACCATGGCACACTGTGCTCTCTGTCCCATTTCAGACCCTGGTGAGAGGGCTGCTGTGTGCTCCCATACGCCCACCGGCCCCACTGAAGCTTTCTGTCACAACTGAAATGACCAGAGGGGAGAAACGCTCTTTTGTCTTTGGTAAAAAAAAAAAAACCCTAGGCAAACAGTATCACATTTACTCCCTCAAATAATAATAAAAACTTATAAGTCCAGTCCTTATAAGGAAAACAGCTTCTGTTACCAGAAATTTGCCACCTGAGTTAAAATCCAACGGAAGACTACTTTTTTGGGGGGAGGAGAGATGATCTCACATGCTCTTGGTTACTGGTCATATCTATGATCAGATTACTTAGGAACAAAAAGAGGTATCTCCCCTGCGTGTGACTTGGCTGTGCTGCCCTGGGGCATCCCCTGTGTGCTGTGTCTCTCCCCATCCGTGGGGCCGTGCAGCGTCGCTGGGAGCGGGGCAGTTGTGCTCCACAAGGATGAACGCTCTGTCTCTCCTTGGCAACAGCTGTGCTTGCTGAGAGGCTGCTGTTTGCTCTCAAATCCTGACAAGGCAGGTGGTGGTGGTAGAAGGGGAAAGAAGGAGGGGAAGGATGGTTTGCCCAAAAGAAGATAGTTACTGTTTAACTACACAAATTCATCTGCTGCACACCTTCATGTAAGACGTCCACAGTTTTCCTGAAAATGCTGTTGCTGGGACAGAGAGAGGCTGCGTAAAACCTGTTTCTCTTTTTGGCTGCAGAATGAACATTCACTATTCCCTCTTGGAAGTACTCCTTACCTGACCCTGAGGAGAAATATTTCCCTTTGCCCTGGACCAGCACATGTGGCAGTTACTTTTGCAGCACCTTCCAAAATTTCCTTGGATGAAGCAGGGTGTGACCCTTGCTCAGGAGTGGGTCAGCACTTTTTAGACCTATTCTTTAACTCAAAGGGTTTTTCCTATCAGAAGATATTTCCTGGCCAACAGTTCTACTTGCAGACTGGAATAGTAAATGGATAGCTCCAACATTTTGCTTGCGTCTCTCCACACCCATAAGATTTTGAAAAATCAACTTCCAGTAAGGAGCTATTGAGATGCTTAATGTTTAAACAGCTATTTTCCTATCAGTGCCCTTGCCAGTGGTTTATTCCCACAAACTGTCTGCTTTCATTGTTGTGCAGGGTAGAAACACAAGCTGACAGTCAGCAGTCTGACAGTAAAACATCAACTGGAGCAGTAACAACCAGGTAACGTGGCATGATGCAATCCATAGAAATCACTCTGAGATGTTAGTTTGGGGCTGGGCAGAGAGGGGAATAGCAGATGTACCTTCATGATATTTAAAATACAGATGACATTTAAGATTTTAACTGTTTTCTTCAACTGATCTGATGTGATATTATGTTTTCTAGATTTTAAATTCAGGACAAAGGCATCCCTGAGCTCAGAAGAGGCAGATAACCTTACCATCATAGTGTAGGAGAGATGAGAATTTCAGGGGTTTTTTAATGGTGCAGCTACAGTCTGCTCACCCCTCCTCCTTCCTCCCCTCCTGCCAAGGGTGCAGTTGCAGAGAGCGATGCCAGGCTGATATGGTAGGTCTGTGCTCACGGGCAGTGACGATGCTTTAGAAGGAATGCTGCGAGGACCTGAAAGTTTGCACTGCTCTGGAAATTAAGAGTTGATGGGCTATGACTGTACCTGGATTATGGTTCTTCCTGAAAACCGAGAAAGTGGAAAGTGATGAACACAGATGTTAACTTCCTGGGAAAGAAGGAGGAGGTTTACAGATGTTAATTTCCTGGGAAAGAGGGAGGAGGTTTATGTTTCTATACTTATAGATGTGGGGAAAAAAGTTCATTTGAAGTATGTGAATATCCAGCAAAATCTTTTTCCCTTCACTCGTGCAAGTTCTCCTGCTAGCACTGGGGGAACTATTTGTCCCAGGTTCTGAGTGGGAAGAAATTGCACATAGCTTTGTTTCAGGGCATTCGTGCTCAGATTTGCTCCCAGCAGAATCGATGGGGTTGATGTTGCTATGAAAGCAGCAGTGAGGCTGGCTGCTTCTCATCAGGTGATGATACAGAAATCAGGAAGAAGTCACATTTTCTCTTCTTACACAAGAGAGAATGGAAATTAAATTTTGTTCTTTGCCTTTCTTTTAGCACAGCTTTTCTTTAAGTCTTTAATTTTACTCAGCTCTTTGACAGCTAGTTAATTTTCAATAAATAAAACACGATTTTTATCTCGATCAAGTCAAGTTTCTGTACTGATTGCTGGGCTTAAAATGCTACAGGTCTCTGCATGAATCACAAGGAGACAAAAGACATCTCAGATTTCATGGCTGTTTACAGTAGGGCTAATATCAAATCCTTTATCCAGCAAGACACATTATCTCAGAACTCAGAGGACTAGAAAAAATTACTTTGCTTGATTAGCTTTAAGCTGACATGTCTGAAAACATCAAATAAGAATCAGTCTGCTTTTGAAATTTGTTTCCAGTTATGGAACATGACCTTCTGGATTCCCAGCAGCATCACATCCTAACTTAAAAGAGCTACACTTTCTTCTCACCACAAAGGTACCCCCACAGACTCTGCTGTCTTGGATAAAACCATTGGAGACCCCTGCTGAAATCCTCCACCCATGTCAAGAGGTATGGGGAATCAGAATGATCTGGTGAAGATGTAGAGCACAAATCCTATGAGGAGTGGGTGATGGAGCTGGGGGTGTTTATCCTGGAGAAAGGGAGAATCAAGGGAGACCTTATCACTCTAAAACTACCTGAAAGGAGGTTGTAGCCAGGTGGGAGTCAGTCTCTTCTTGCAAGGGACAAGCAACAGAACAAGAGGAAATGGCCTCAAGTTGCACCACAGGAGATTTGGATTGCAGATTAGAAAAAAGTCTCTTCACCAAAAGGGTTGTCAAGCACTGGAACAGGCTGCCCAGGGAAGTGTTTGAGTCACCATCTCTGGAGGTACTTAGAAGACGTGGTAGATGTGGTGCTAAGGGTCATGGTTTATTGGTGCACTTGGCAGTGTGAGTTTAACAGTTGTCCTTGATGGTTTTAAGGGATTTTCCAACATAAGCAATTCTATGATTTTGTGATTTTATAATTCTATCTCCTTGTCACCATCACATCCAACCCTTTCAACAGCAGACTCACCCAACAGAGAAAAGTGTGCTTGAGGTGAAGGATATTCCTTCAGCAGGCATTATCTTGGCAATGGAATTGTCTGCATTGTCCTCAAATATGGAATTTTTCAAATAGATTTTCAGGATATTCTGGCAAAGTTTCTCTTTATCTTTAAACAACACAACCCAAAACTTGTACTTTTTACACAGTGGACAGGTAATGAATGACCTTGTCTGAGCCAGAAGAAGGGGCAAAGCACAGACCTGCTGGCCCAGGCAGACTTATAAAGCAAACTGGGAGACGCCATCTCCCCATGGTTTTTTTTTTCTCACTGCTGTTTTCATGTGAATAGACACAGTCCTCTAGCATGAGAGCTGGCAAGAGATCTCTGCCAGACGCAGAGCATTGAGTATTGAAACAACAAAGGCCCAAGGTCCCAGCACAGAAGAGAGAAAAAGATTTCTCTGCAAGATTTCATTTACATATCTTGGGCTTGCTCAGGGTCTCAGTAGGGAAGGTAGGAGGCAAGCTGTTATGTGAGAAGAAGGTAGGAAAGGGAACAACAAACCTAAAATGATTAGGTGTTTCTTTTTTGGGGCTATGAAACAGAACTGTGCTGTTTTAAAGTGGGTAATCTTCTCTCCAGCCTGTATAGCACTTTCAAACAGGTGAAATTAGCTCATACAGGTTTTAGTAGACTGAAGTCATATAAAGAGGCAAGGACCAAAAATATTCCAGCAGTTTACACACTGTAGAACAAGCATCCAGTGTTTTAGAGTTTTTTTTCAGTGAGTATTCTGTGTGTTTATTTTTCATTCCCTTTAAAAAGTTTCAATGAACAGAATTTTAGAACCAGGCATGAATACACTTCTCTCAGACCCTTACAAGTGATATACTGGTATTTACTCAGTCAGGATACCCAGGTCAATTGTTTTTGGCACAAATCCATAAGCATCAGTTCCTCTGTCTGGCAAATGCTGTTTTTGTAGCAATCGTTGGGACTGCTGTCTAGTCCACTTCCAAAACATCCTGATAGAAAACAAGGAGCAGATTTAGCAAAACAGTCAAGTCCACGTACAGCAAAAGCAGTCATCTGAGCAGGTGATTTTCATACACATATGAAGTAGTCCAGGGAACTGCTAAAAATACCTGCAAACCAAATATATAGCTCCAGGTTACAATAGTTGGAATTTTCTCCAATGCCAGAGTTTAAAAGTGAGACCTATTGTACATTGACAACAATCTTCAGCACATAAGGAAATTTCATCCTATGACCTGCTTTGGTTTTGCCCTTGTCCTTTAAAATTATCTGCCAAACTTAGCTGTAACATCCAGTATTTGGATGGAATATCTTTGGAAGCAGTTACATGGAATATAACTTGTTTATATATTGTGTGGGGTGACAGTTCATGACTTACAAGAATTGCAATGCCTAATGCAATCAATTCTCAACAAATTAAAAATAAGCTTAATTTTGTAATCAATTTATAATTTTTATACAAATAGAAATAAAAATGTAAGAGTAAGTGTTCACCAAGCTTAGAAGGATGTCTCCTTTAAATTTTAGTCTTGAAAAGTCAGCAGACCTTTAATTTTAAAGTAATGTGCTGTGCTTCAGACAACCACGAAAGTGATACAAAATTAAGTTTTCTAAGATACTTTGTAAATTTTTCCCCTGAAAACTGTTACCAGATTTTAGTCTGTAAAAGTTGTCAAAGAATGAAATAAATCCATATTCCAAGGACTGGCAAAAGGGCTGGTTTGCATTTTCATTTTAGGCATGATATCAAAATATGCTTGACTTCTGTATTTGCACTGGTAATTTAATAATCTAAATCATGCTTACACGATGCTGACCTAGAAAATAGTCATTACAACTCAGGAAAAAGATCTTGGAGTTGCTGTTGCCAAAATCAACTCAATGTGCAGTACGGACAAATTAGCCCAAAAAATCTTAAGCATCATCAGGAAGGATGTTGAGAACAGGAGATGCTTTATTTTCTGCTATTTGAAATCTCATGTGTCTTCATCTTGAATATCGTGTGAAACCCTAGTCTCTCATCTCAAGGAGGATTTAGTGAAGGTGAAAAAGGGCAGCTACAATGTTCAAGAAGGTAGAGCAGCTGCCTTAAGAGAAGAGAAGAGATTAAATATCTGGGATTGTTCAGTTTGGAAAACAGAAGGTTTTGTGATAAAATGAAGACAGTGGATACATTGAGTGAGGAACTGTAGGCCTATGCTACTTGATCAAACCAGTAGAAGATCAACTTAAAGTTAGTAAAAGGACAGATTTCTTTCTTCATTTAGCATCAAACTTCTGGAACTTGCTGCAGATGTTACCAGCAGATCAGAAAGGGATAAGATACATCTATGAATACTAGAGGTAATCGGCAAGGAGGTGCCCTCTAGCACTCCCAGCAAGGGTAAAAGAGTGAAGAATGTGTCCTCGCTCACATGCACTTCCCAAAACTGCATCTGTTTTCTCATTGTTGAAAAAGAATACCATGTGGCATGGGCCAGTGGTCTGACTCAGTAGGCACTAGTTGCAGTTTTATGCTGTACAGCTGCTCCCTGTGCTGGAGAGGATTTTAGTGCTTGTTGTACAATGCTTTTCTAAAAACGAGAGCAAACAAGCTGACAGTGTGACAGGATGGGTTACTGAAATAGTAGCTGGAACTTTTCCCTCCAGGAAAGGCGAACATTCCTGGAAACGCTTAGAAATTTTTACTAGCAACATACTTTCCCCCATTTTCTCACCATTGCTTTGAAACAATAAGGAGTGATACACAAACCATCCAAACGTAAGGAAAGAGGTGTCACAATACTGTATGTGTCCATAAAACACAGATAAAACTGTAACCTGTATGAGTAGACAAGTGTATTTTCTTTCCTGTTCTCTTTTCACATTTCATGTATCTGTCCCAATTTTAGTAGGTTAACAGTACTCTGTAAGTCCTTAGTTTTCATTTGCCATCTTTTGTAAAAGCCATCCAGTCTCATCTCCCTGAGTCTCAAAGCAGCTTGCTGAAAGGTTGTTGCCTACCCTTGACATGAGATGAAGAGTGGAGCTTGAAGAGTGAAGAAGCCCAGCACATGAGTACCTGTTAAAATCTTTACTGCTCAAATATGTCTCCTGATTTCCAGCATTTCCAGACCTTTATCCTTGAATTTCACATTGCCAAAATCGAAGAGACAATAACACTTTGTTTCTGGACAAAGAAATTCACACTGTCCTGGTGTGTGAGTCCTGTAGGCAGCATGAGAGCTTCTAGAGTATGAATCGTTTTCTTACAGGCTCTTTTTTTTGCAGGAGGTGCTCACGGTCATTTCCATTTTTCCCTTTCATGCACACTGTACCACTTATTAAATGGAGGATGATCATTGTAGAATTTTCTCTGTGCTACCCCATAAATAATAAATAATAAACAAAGATGTGTGAAGCTAGGCATGAAGGATACTGGCAGTTTGCCATTTATCTTTCAAGTAGCAGCCAGGTATCTCCTGCCAGTTTTTGTGCATTTTGCCAGGTAAATTGTATGGTTGTCTTGTTGGATACTCTGTGTGTTTGCTCACATATATGTGGGGAACACTAAGCTCATTTCAGATGGGATGCATGTGGGTTTGCTGAGGGAGACCAGCTGAAGGCAAGACAGATGACCTGAATTCTTAACATTTACTATGCTTTTACAGACTTTTGTCAAAGACCCTTGATTTTGTATCTTTCTATTTCCAGCCTGGTAACAACTGCTGTTCAACCCTTTCTCTTGCAGCAGAAACCCAGAGCTGTGAATCTGCATGCTCTTACTCCCAGCTGCAAATGTCCTTACATAGTCTATGGTTCACTGATGCAGAACTTGTAGTCTATGGTCTATGTCTATGTGATAAAGAAATATTTGAGAAGTTAAGTTCAAAAGAAAACATTTCACACTTCTGACCAAAACTGTCCCAAAGATAAAAGTCGTATTCTTAAAGGCTCGACCTTCATATATGAAATTTCTCAAAGTATTAACTCCTCTAGTGGAAGACAGCGGGTGACCTACAAATTAAAATTAAGTTACAAACCACTAGCGTGTTCTTTCTATTTGGCTGATTTTTAGTTTGGTTTGTTTTTTTTCATTGTTTTAGTTGCTGCTAAATAAACCAATAAATCATTTGAGTTTTTTATAATATATTAAATGTTGACAGATTAATAGACATAGTTACTCTGTCGGTGGTGTGGGGAAGTAGAGCCCTTCTGGAGGCCCTCGGCAGAGCTCGTGCCCACCAACATTACTAAAACTATTCTTCAGGCTTCCCTGCTGCAGCTGAGAAGGAGAATGGTAACAGGACTCTAAGATAAGTCCGTGCAGAACAGTTGTCAAAGTGTCATGCTATGTTTTGCATATTTACTAGGTAGGTCCACCAAGAGCTGGCACACTGAGGAGATAAATCTGCAATTCTTGGAGCAATGCAAGACAGTGGCCTCGGAGAAAAGACCTCTGGGTTGTAGTGGGGCATCTGCTGCAGCCCTTTGCTTTCCAGGCACAGAATGCTTTTCACGTCACAAAGAGGTGGTTGAGAATGTGATATGGTCTCTGCTTGTGCATGAACTGAACTTGTTTTCTGTTTGGAAACAGAAAACCTTGAGACATATCTTTGGACATGCTATCTTAAACTGCAGTAGATCCAATGAATGCAGAAGTTGGCCATCTGGATGCCTCAGGTGAGATTTATCCCTTAGCCAAAGCTAACAGAAATCTCAGACTTATGCCTTTTTTTGGAATTTCACTGGGCTTTGCAAAGCCAGCTCAAGGCTTCTTGGCAGTGATGCCCAAAATATAATAATAATATTACAAAAAATTTGCTTCCGGACAGAAAGTAAAACTAAAGGCAGAGTGAACATGGAATTGAGACAGGTGGGGAGTGCTGTGGAGAGTCAGCTTGCTGCCAGGAGGACAGGGGATGGCTGTACCTGCTTCTAATAGACATCCTCCCAGTCTTCCTCCCTTGCTTCTCAAAGGGAGCAGGCACAGCTGTCTCTGGCACAGCTGAAGCTGCCAAGGATGTTTTGTTGCTGCCCACAGTATTGTGAGGCTTTGTTTATAGCCAGAGTTCACTGGGGTGCTCTGGCTTAGAGACAGAAATTCTTTCCAGGGTCTGTTTAATCCTGGCTATGTACAGGTGCTCATTCCACATGATCTGTGGAAGGTTTTTACAGCACTGAGGTTTGTTTGCCTTTTTGAGCTTGGTTTTCATTGTTTCTCAGAAATGTCCTCTTTAGGACTGTCATTTGGCAAAATGATTCATGACCACTGTCTGTGTGGGTTCAAGGACTGGACCACAACTTGCAGTTTCTGAGCTCATTTCCTAGATGAAGCCACAGATTTTATGCATAAGTTTAGGAAGTTACTTCAGCTCATCCAGGCATCACATCCCCACTTACATGTAGTTTTCCACTTCAGTGGAGATTGCTACAGCATCTCAACTTAGATGTGAATATTTAACAGCAGAAATCATGACTCTCCGGTTGCTCAAATTACTGTTTGAAAAATTATGTTCTCGGTAATGACTGTGTAAAATTTCAAGCAGTTGAACAGCAAAGGTCAGAGTGCAGCTTTAGGTGCAGGCTTCCTACAAACACTAATTGCATCACTGGAAACTGTTACAGCTCCAGTATGTTTGTCCCTCAGCTTCTTTCCCAGCTAAACCCTAGAAGTTTGAACCAGTCACTGCAATGCAAGCTGCTGACAGAGTAGCAATAATGTGTCTGTCCCTCCTTGCCAAGACCAATTAGATTCAAATGTCGCAAACATTTCCAAGAGAATTAACATGTTGGCACTAAGCAGGGGTTCACAAGAATTGCACAGATGCAGCTGGGGCTTTTTTAAGTGCCATGGCAAAGTAGGCATGTGGCAATGCGGCAGGAGAAGGCAGGCATTCTGGGCCATATGACACCGGGAGCCACTGGAAGAAATGCTTGTGGCAATGTGCCAAACTGGTGGTGTTGAACCTGTTAGATAAGATGTTTGCAGTTTGCCAAGATGCCCTGTTTCATTCTCACTTTGTTTGTTTACTTTTCCTCTCTGCTGGATGGATCTGGCTCTCCCTGCCTCTTTCCTCCCCCGGCGGTGAAGTCCATGCCCTTGGCACACACTGCCCACAAGTCAGAGATGGTTTGTCCCTCTGCAGCTGGTGACAGGGAAATTTTTGGCCCTCAGCAATGCCATCCCAAGGGCACCCTCCTTTTGGCATCTGCAGCGAAGCGCGCGCTGCGTGTTTGAGCAATCAAGTATGCGTTGCCAGAGAAGAGATGAGGAGCCATAGAGGCATGGGCTTCAAGTGGAAGTCATTGTCCTGGCTCAAAAATCCCTGCTTATTAACTACACCTTTGGGCCCTGGTGCTGTTTGTGTGGCTGCACTGCAAAATCCTGCTCATGAACACCAGCAACGAGTCAGTCTCTGGCCTTTCTGGAAAGAAGACAGAGCCCATCTCACTCAAGGCTTTGTGTCTGCACATGGAACTTAGAGGGTTTGGACCAGGGTGATTTTTCTGACCCACAGAAGGCTGATATGGGGGAAAATACAGAGTCTTCAAGATATAAAGCAACATAGTGCTTTGAATACTTTTGGTGGAGGGAAGGAGTGAGGATTCATGCATACAAAATATTTCTGACATCTCAGTTTTGAGAGACTCTTTCCTTTCATGGATCACTCCACAAATGAGTTTGTGAAAATTTATATGTAGGGAGATCTCTATGAATAAGGAGAGACAAGATCAGAGTTCTTTTGAAACTTACTGCATGTGCCACCACTGATCCATGGGTGGGATAAAAGTCACTATTTAAGCATTTGGCATTGAAAATCCTACATAGAAAGATTACAAATTTTGCCAATATTTTCAAAAATGCCTACTTATTTGGGATTTCACAATTCTGTCTAAATCTAATGTCTAGTGTGAGCAATGCTTTAAGAATCCTGACTTTCCAAAAGTAGTTATATTCATTCTTAGAAAAAATCTGTTTTGTTATCAGATGTACAAAAGTGTGGAAAACAGTCCTTTTTGGCTAAGGCTTTGAAAGTGTCCTCAGACTGGACAAGGCGTTGCTGATAAAGTGTGATCTGTAAAGTAGCAAGAGCAAATCAAGATTATATTCTATTTTGCTTTTAATGAGAGGTATGATGAGTAGCTAGAAGCAAAATAAACCATAGAATTATGTCTCTATGGCATGAGAAATGTTGCCCCAAGGAAATTAGAATCTGCACACAATTGCAAGTGTTAATCCCCACCTTAGACACTGAAAAGACCCTTGAGTTTCCCTTTGGCAGAGCTTCGATTTCCAGAGGAGTTTCTGTGTGCACAGTGGTGCCCTGGTAGACACATATGGATATGTGCCCTGCCTGTACCTGCTCAGCAGGAATGTAAACAAGACAGAGACGCTGCTCCTTTTAGCTGCTTGAGCTCTTGAAATCACCCAAGGAGAAATCATAAGAGTGTTTCTTGTGTCTCTGTGCTGTGTGTGCATGTTTTGTGGCAGAGGCAGGAAATTGTGCTCTTTGCAAGTGAGCCCAAGAACAGAGAATAAACTCCTTGTGACTCGGAGAAATGAGAAGTAACAAAAAACAAAGGTTAAATCTGCAAAAGTGTCACTCATTCACTATACAGCAAATGAGGCTGGGGCAATCCCTGAGCAAAAGCATGCCAGACAGATGACGTGACTGCAATCATGTATGTTGGCATTTGTCTTGCCTGGTTAAAGCTCTCGTGCTATCCACGTTGTGCAAGAATTGATATGGAAAGGTCAGATACATTGCAGAGCTGAGAAGAGAGCAGCTCTGGGGCATTTCAGCACGTTGCAAATGCTTACCAGACCAAAAGCTGCACAGGATTCCTGGAGAGCCCATCTCATCAAACCCATTTAATGCTTACTTGATGCTGCCACACTTGCTGTTTTTTGTTGTTTGAACTGTGTCCTAATGTCCTAAGGAAGGCTGTGAGAGAGGAAATCTATAGCCCATTTCTGGTTTTGGTTACTGTCTCATTTTGAAAGACCTCTGATTTCCTTGTGTCTGACCCTCAGTTTCTTCTTTATTAAAGAGATGTCACTGTATATATGTGTGTGCCTACCACAAGACTTAAATCACTCTTTGCAAAAAACTTTTATATTTCTTCCTTTCTCTGGAAGAGCTAAAAATCTGTCAGGTGGTACAACTCTTTGACACTAGGAATAGTACAGCTGCCAGCTGCTGTTTCACAGCTGTGGATTTCTCCACCATGCCAGTGCTATGGTAATAATTAAAATGACAGATATACAGCATCCATGTTTGCTTTTCAAGTCTAGTATTGAGTAAACGTGGTACTGACCACGTTGTAAGTGCATGAACTCTGTTGACTCTTGCCTGCGCCACTTGGGAATGCAGTGTACTTAATTATTATTATTTGGTACAGTCTTTGATCAATGCATGGTCAGTGAGAAAAGTCACAGTCAAATGTACTTCTGTGGGCATAAAACCTTATTCCTAGTCCTTCAAAAATAAAAGAGCATGATTTCCTCATGGTGGGAATCCTGACATTTTTAGAATTAAAGGCCAGGTTAAATCTTGCACTAGGTAAAATTATGAAATTCAATAGTAAAATTCAATACACATTTAAGCATTTTTAGGTGTGGGGTCTAAGTTCTCTGTGCACTAGCAAAACACTGGTTTTGAGAGGGCTGGGGAGGAGGAGAAAGCATGTGTGGTTTTGTTTCTTCAGTGCTGCCACATGACAAGAAGTGGCTTACTTAACCCTGTCAGGTGGAGAGCAGGTGGTGTAAGTTATACAGCAGAACAGCTGATTCCATGAAATGCATCTCAAAATTAGTTTAACAACCCAATACAAGCACAGCCTGTGGTTTAATGACAGCTGAGTGAAGGTTTGCATTGTACTGATAACATCCTGTATCTCTGTGCTGGTGGTGTGGTGTATGCACACGTACTCCTTTGCAGCCAGTAACTGCTCAACAGATTTCCACACTGTCTGATTTGGCTGTTATTTAACAAGGTTATTTTCCTCTTCCTGCCATGGCTTTATTTTTGTTGCTGTTGCAGTAGTAAAATAGTCCCTGATACTCTCAGAAATTCTTCATAGTGCTGCTAATGTTTTGATTGATGCTTTGCTGGAATTGGTTTTGCTGCGATTTTTTAAAATGTCACATCTGTTCTCAAAGAGCAGTTGCTTAATTGGTGTACAGTGCTGGATTGGATTCAGTACCTACGCACGTATTAGCAAGGTACAAAGCTGCACGAGTTGTCAGAACATACTTGAAAAAGGAATGGGAGCTCAGCTTCCTACAGCAGAAAGGTGACAAGCTCTGCTGATGTGGGTGGTAGCACAGCAGGGTAATACCCAGGGCAAATCAAACGCACAGGCCCTGCTGAGTGCTGCAAAACAAGAGCAGAAGCCAAGGAAGGCTTCTTTGCAGTGGAAAGAGTCTTGCTTTTGGAGACCATTCAATCTGAATAAGAACAAAATCTATAATATCAATACCTCCTGTAACTTGTCTGGTACCTTCTCATGCCCATCTGATTTCTTATGCATAGGTAAACACTTATATAAAAAAAATATATAAGTTATATATCAAATGCTACACATTTTATATATAACATTCAAATAATATACCCAAGTTTTTCCATAATGCCTTGTAATAGATAGCAATTTTCTTGATCCATGAGATCATACATCATTCCCATTTCATGGCCTTGGGAGCAGAGAAACAGAAATAAAATGGGTTGACATAGAGGCCAGAGATTTAGAGGCAAAACCCTGCATAAAATTAAGTTTCATTTGCTGTAGCCCAGTAGTCTGTTTGCTAGGAATTGTTGCCTTCATATTTTGCAGTATGAAAATGTAACAATAGGGAACAATAGTATTAAAAAACAAGAAATGACTCAAAGAAAAATAATAGACAAATGTTTAAAAAAAAAAGGAAGTAAAATATTTTCTAAGTAGACACAAAAAATGATCTGTCACTTTCTACTCTACTTGCCTTTCCTAAAAAAATATCTGATCTACATTCCTGTGTGTACTTCCAGTATTGACAAGCTCGTACTTTCCCAATTAAAAAAAAAAAAACAAACCAAAAACAAACCCTTGAAATTTTTGACTAACTTCACTTACTCTGGGAGAGTGAAAAGGAAACATGAAAATACAGCAGGACTCATGAAAGGCCAGTTGTTTTGTGGGAGTTTATTTTCTTTTTTTGTTATTGTTGTTTTCCTTTCACTTAGTGCACTTTACAAATGTGCTGTAGGCTCAGTTCATACTAAGAACACATCTTATCTGACAAATGGTAACTGATGCAATATGATTTAAAAGTCTCCCTCATCATGCAGAAATTAAAATCCTCTCTCCAGGGACATTCCTCAAAGCATAAAGCAGAGCCTTTCTCCATATTTAAAATATTTTGTTGTGTGAGAAACGACAATGAGCCATAAAATCTGGAGGAAAATGATTGCTGAACACTGACATATGCCCCAAATGTGTGGAGGTTGTCAACTGCACTTCAGGCCAGGGAAATGAGTGTCTTGATCTTGTCCAAGTGGAGGGCAATTTAAAGAGATGCTGCTAACAGAGTACTCAGGCCCTGAAAACTTGTTTTCAAAATAGCAGCAGCAGATGCCACAGCCAACAATGTGAAGGTGCCAGCTTGTTTTTTTTTGCAAATGCATGTCTTATTGTCCCTTTAGTACCCTGGCATGCTCTTTTCTTAAAAGATATGAGAATAATTGTCTCCACCATTATTACTATTACGTATAAAAATGGCATAAAAAGAAGGCAAAGGTTGCCTACTCAGACACTCAGAAGTTAAAAAATAATGGGATTACTGTTGCCTTGACAACATTTCTCTCTCTTTCCCCTGCCCCCAGTTTCATTCTTGGAAATGGCTAAACCACTTTGCTGAAACTCTATCAAATAATTAAATAAACAATTCAGTTGTGGGGAGACAAATAGCATCAGAAACTTCCTCTTGCCTTTCCCAGAGCCAGACAAAAATCTAGCCAGAAGAAAAAAAGGGTTTTATGATGAGAAGGATCAGGCATTGCCACATACCTTGATGGCACTTGTAGGTCCACCTGCATTTTCTCCTTTAATTTGATTTATTTTACACATATCATTGAAGACCACATTTGATGTGCACTCCTTTGTGCTGCAAGTGGTAAGACCACGTAAGCAGCACCACAGGTACCTCAGTTCCTTTCAGCTAACCAGGGAAGGTTGGCTTCCCACCTCAGTAAAGTGAAGACTAGGTGGGATTGAAGTGGGATGAAGTGATACTGGAGGCAACCTATGCTTGGGTGACCCAAATTCAACCCAAACTGATGTGCCTGACAAATGGAAAGAACTCTGCCCCTCTGGAGAGCATTGGCGGGTCTACAGAGGTCCTGAGCTGGCAGCCCCTGCAGGCAGGTGACAGTGCCTGGTGACATCAGGATCGTCTCTAGCTGAGCTCTGAATGAGGTCAGGCAAGAGACTGACAAATGGCCCTGCCTTGTCAACACTGCTGTCATTGGTGCTGTTATCACCCAGCAAATGGGTGCGTGAAGGAATTTGTATTCTTGCCCTCTCCAAAGCTGGAGAGCAAGTGGCAACAGGAGCCATGGAGGTAACTGAGTTTCCTCATATCACTTACATTCTCCTGCAAAGAAGCTCAGTGTTTGGTTTGTAACCAAAGGGTCTTTGTAGGTGATTATAAAATATTATGCCATGGTTCATTTTTCATGCTAATTGAATTTATGATGAGGTTTCTTTCAAAGAAGGTACAGAACATTCCAGCACACACTGGCATGGCTGAAACATTAACAAACACTGACCTGGTGCAAAGCCCAGAAATACTGTTATGCTCCTTTCCTGATGGCTGATCTAACAGGGCATCCAAAAATGTAAGGTAAAGAAGCATGCATAGGGGCTGCAAGTGGACCTAGCTGACCAGCACAGTCTGTGACAAATGATCTGACAGCACTGTGATGGGGGGAAGGACTGTGGTTTATTTAAAAATTATTTAAATTATTAAAAATTATTTAAAAATGATTTCTCTGGGGGGGAAAAAAAAGCATCACTAAATTTGCATTTAATGACATATTTTAAAACCAAAGCAATTACAGTTGCATTAATTTTTCTTCATTTTATTTTGCTTGGAGCATAGTCAGCCCTTGCTTGTTGCTTAGGATTCCTGCTGGACGCCTTTCTGACTCAAATCAGAGCCCTGTGGCAGGCAGCTCCTCCACTGCCTCTGTGCACAACCAGCATCATTAGTGGTGTTTCATCAGCACAGAGGCTGGTCCATCAGGCCCATCAAGTCCTGCTCTGCAATCCATACTCAGCTGAGGGGTACCAATGATTGGTCTCACAGGTCCTAACTGGTATGTTTGTGAAAGTTTAGTCTAAAGTCACCAGCAGAGTCATCCAGGACTGACTCATGTGAGGTGACTGCGTGGCTCATTCCTGTACTGGGAGTGCTGGGTGATACGGCTGCCCGTGACCTCAGACAGAGGACTAAGGCCTTCTGGTTCAAAAGCGTCTTCTTCAATTAGATATTTTCTTAATTTGTCAATCTCAGTGTCCTATAATAGGTGTTTGCTTTCAAGAGAGGACACCTAAAAGAATTTGATATGTCTTGTTTCTGCAGCTCTGAATCAATCCCTTTTTGTCAGCGAGCTTTTGTCAGTGCTAAGTAGTACTTTAAGTTTAAAAATCTAAAATCCTTGGATCAGTTATGGATGCAAGAGAATCAAACACTGTATTTCCCACTGGTGACTATCTTCCCTCAATCCCTGCCCCTCTGATGCACTCATGTGAAACAAAAAGACAGTGCTCTGCTTTCTAAGCAGAGCATTAAAGAGTGCTGTTCTCATTCAAAATACCTTATTTATAAATATGGAAGTGAGCAGTGTGTTAAGGTCGGATTGCAACTTGTGTTATACAGGGGAGCAACCTCAACAGAGCAGTCCACATGTAAACCAGCTAAAGATCTGGCCTATAAATTGGTGGTTAATAAATATGGAATAACAGGTCTAAGAACACCAGACTACCAACAGCTGCTATAAAGTGGACCTGGTTGTTCAAAATCCTCCAAATACATTAATGTGCTGCTTTGCATTTTGTTGCAGAGATGGATGATTGGTCCTGCTGGCCAAAACCCTATTCTTTCCACAAGGGAGAATGATCTGCAGCTGAATTACCTCTGATGTTGGTATTCCATATTCCTTTCAACACGGTGACCATTTTGAAAGCATAATGCAGTTTGGTCATGCATGACAACAATTTTTGCATCAGAGTAACACGTGAAAAATCTAAATCATGCTGGAAATTTGAAAGGAAAATCCATTTGATTAGGATATATGGCCTGGGAAATGCTCTCTCTGTTATATTTCACATCAATAAAAGCTTCTCTTGATTTGATTTGTGTGTAGCGAAGCTTCACTGGAGAGATTACAGGAAGTCTCACTGCAGAATTGAAGCTGAGACATAGGTAGTAGATCTATAAGGTTGGATAAGCACTTTCAACCAAAATATTACTGAAAAAAATAGTTGGTTTTGCTAAAATTATTTTCCTCAACCCTGATTTCTGTCAGGGAGAACAACAGCATCTAAGGACACTCAGTTGCACTAAATGCCACCACAAAGCAAAACACTGTGTACACTGAAGGGGAAAAAAATAAATGACCTAGTTAAAATTTGGGCAGAAAAACAGGTGTCACATCCTGCTCTTGTAAAGTAAAAAAGAGAAGAGCTTTCATGCATAGACAGTAAAGGGAGCCTTGGCTTTCTGTCTCACCTAGGCACCAACACCTCATGCCATACAGCTGTTGGTCCATCATGGTCCAGCACAGCCGTTTCTTCAGTCCTGGCTCAGGGGCAGGATGGGGTGCTGAGAGTCTCCCTGTTCCTTCCTGAAGCACTCATCCTCCTCCTGTGGGGAATGTGTTGGCAGGAGTGAGATGTCCATCCTCTGACAAGTACCAGTATTTCTTCTTCTGGATAACTTTCTTTTCCACAACCCTCTTGTCTTCCCTTTTCTGTTCTTTTGGTTTTTTCCCACTTTCGGGTTTTGTGATCCCCTTTTCATGGCTAGCCCACTGTCTCCTTTTTTTCCCTGCGATTCTGCAGTCAGGGTTCATCTTTCGTGTAGGCAAAGGACCTGCTGAGGAGAACGAGCACAAGACAGGTGCTGCTGCTACCCTGTAGGACCTTTGCTCAGGGTGGGTCCCTGTTTTTGCTGCTCTTCTTTCTGAATTCATACCTGAGGCTTCCTGCCTGGAAGAGCCCAAGTCTGTTTACTTAACACGGGGCTAAAATGATTGATTTGCACTTTTCAATATTGAAGGGATTTGGGAGGAATTACCCATCTGTTGTTAAGTCTAATGGCAATTCTGTTTCACAGTCTGTTATCATTTGTACCCTAGTTATTATCATAACTGAAGAGGTGACTCTGGCTGCTCTTTGAACCCTCAGCTCCTTGTTACCATCTCCCAGCTAAGAGGCAGCTACCTGCCATATAATCACTCTTAGTGTGTCCGAGAGCAAAGTCACACAAACTTAAATTGCTGCTGAAGGTTTGCTTTTTTTATTTTGTCCTCACAGGGGCAAGGAGTGTTTGTACAGTCAGTCATGCCTGCCAGCTGGGAGGAAGTAAACACCCTCTGGGAAACAGTTGGGAGCAGATTTTAAGCCTCTTTGCCAATGGCGTGGCCATGTTACTGCTCCATATTCTCATCGCTGCAAGGTCAGAGAGGCTAGATCAGAAAACCACTGTCTGCTGTACTTTGCACAGAGCGTGGGAAGTGCTGTAGGCACCAGCGCCCACAGCAGGGAGATGCTCTGGGAGGCTGCTCCTTCCTGCATCCATGACTTTGGTCACGGCCACCTTGTGGAGCTGCCACCACCGTTTGGGCTGTGGGAGGCTGGAGCTCCGGCTGGCCCAGGAGTCCTGCCTGTGTGCAGCTCAGGGGTGCCTGAGTGGCCCCCATGCACTCCTTGGGAAGACAGGGACTGTGCGGAGTTAGCAGACCCATGGCTGGCAGAGGGTCCCTGTTGCAGTGTGATCCTGAGCAGCGGTGCAAAGATGTTTCATGACTCAGACTGGCTGTTCCCTTCTTTCCAGATTCTGCAAGCAAAGTTCCAAGCTGAGAAACACCAAGTCCTGATGATGGCTGGCAGCCAGAGATATGCATCCCTTGGGAAGGCAGTTAGGATCAGCAGGTAGGATCACCCAACAAGCGTGGTGACACACAAAACAGGGTAACTCCAAATATTAAAAGCAAATGTTCATTTAACATAGTTATCTAGGGTCCCAAAGAGACCTGGAATAGTGTGAGCCAATAATTTAGTTGTGAGGCTTAGCTTCTTGAAAGTTATTTCAAGGATATCTTCTTGAACAAGTACAATAAAAAGCTTCTTTCCATATCCCCAGTCTGGTTTTGCTGCAGTATGCAGTGTGTCTTACCTCCATTTGTCTTTTACTGTTAGCACTTAATTCTACTCTGATATCTGATTTCTTTAACAAAAATATACAAGTATGCATCTCATCTACATCTGAGGAACAAACCTTCCTCAACTGTCAACAAAGAAATTATGATAACCTAAAGAAAGTATAGATTACATCATCTGCTTTACTGAAATTCAAGTGCAAACTGAAATTCTCAGATCAGTTCAAGCAAATTCTCACTTTTGTCACAGGAACCAAAGGTTTGAAAAGCATCAAGGCTAATTATGTGGTTATTGAATTCAGAGCACTTTGAATTGGTGCTACAAATCACACCATTAGCCCAAGTGGCCCAAGCACCTCTTCTGTCTGCATGCCTTCAGCATCCATCTACATTCCTCTGAAGATGCAAGTTTAGCTTTGCTCTCATTTACTTCTGGGTGAAGGTGAGAACACAAGGTATTTAGTTTTAGATATCCACATTAATACCAAATGTACCTTTCATTTCACACAAATGTACAGAAGAGGAAGTGGAGTACTCTGCCAAACTCACTGAAGTTTCTTGCCATTTAACGGCAGTCTGAGAGAAAAGACAATTAATTTTTTTATATAATTTAATTGTCGTCTGATTGAGTTCTCATCTGTGATGGCTAATTACTTCAAAAGAATTCTACTTCCAGGTCACAAAATTTGTGAATAAAAGATGTTCATGTGCACTGCCTGTGTCAGGTATCACAACTCAGTGCAGATATCCACACAATAAAATACTTCTGATTTTAATTACTGAATGAGTGAATATGCTGATTATGCAAAAAATCAATAAAATACTAACCAGACAATGCAAGAAAGTAGGTGGTCAAAGATATCAACAAGGCATATGTCTGTCCAACACAAACATCTCTCTGCAAACAGGTGGGGCGTGCTGATGTTATATCTAGATTTTCTATGTCACTGAAACAGCCAAAGTCACCAAAGTGTCACGGTGCAAAGCTGTTTAATTTTTAAGCAAGAGTCTATTTTCTTTTTAACCCCTTAGCGACTGACTGGTCCTTCTCCCTTTCTGAAAAAACACTTTCCAGGCAGGTCAATGGAATTTCTTTCTGCCTGAGGTGACATATTGAAGTCACTGAGGGCAAAGTACCATACCATCCAAACCAAACCAAACCAAACCAAACCAAACCAAACCAAACCAAAATTTATGCTTCTCACTGCACTATAGTGTGTTATAAAGGACTCAGAACTTTTTTATTCTGTGTTTTTTTTCTCTTTGGGAATATCAGAAATACCAAGAGAGTGCATGCTCTTGTACCGTCTTCCAGACCTTCTGTGCATGGTTGTTGTTTAACTGCTTCCAAAATCCATCTGTGGTTGCAGAAACAAATATTAAAACTGTGCTTGACTTAGCCAAATAAAATATGCAGTTTCCTACTTCATAAGCAGATATAAAGCAAGCAGTCTTGACCTCTTAGTTACCATCACCATTTGGGTGACTGACAAACAAAACTCATTCATCAGTGACAAGCCAAACATATTCAGCAGCATCCTGCACTCCAGGACTGGGCTTTACTCAGAAGTCAGTCTTCTCAGAACAAGGAGCACTTTTCGGTGCCCTCTTGGCACCTTGGGTACAGACTGTCATGCAAGCTGAGTTACTGGCCTGGAAATATTTTCCTGGTAATATTTTGAGCTTCGGGCCCTTTCCTGTGCTGTGTTTTGCAGAGGAGTGGGGTCTAGAGTGAGACAGGCTTTGTTATTCTCACGTCAGCTCAGCTTTCCTCCCATTTCCCTTTGCAGATCCCTTTGCAGGATATGTTTTTATTGCACCCTTGCTCCCTTTGGTTCACAGAGAGTTATTCATTTCCTGACTGTATATGACCATATGCGTGGCTGTTGTTAGTGATGTAAATTCTCAGCCTTCAGCCAAACTAAAAATCAGTCCGTGATGTTTGATGTGCTGTGTTAATGTGACACGGCTGCTTTGAGATTTCTGACTTTCACAGAACCAAACGTTTAATCTGTGCCTTTAGGAAATAACAATAACTCATTAAGGCCACGCTCCAGTGTTTCTTTTTAAATACAGATGTTATTAAATGGGGAGCTCTAGACTGCTTCTGAAGACACATTTTCAGTTCCTTCTCTGTACAAAACTGAACAATTTATCTTCCTGAGTCTCCTTTTAGTCAAGCAGCAAAGGTTGCTCTGATGTCAGCTGCATGGGTGAGATGTAATGTGGATAGCTGTGAAATCCCCTTTGACAGTTACAATCAAAGTGAAAATATCCTTCCAATCCAGAAAAGTATTTCCTCACATATAGGCTTCTACTGTTTTGTGATTGTAACTGCTAAATCTGAGCACTTCAAACAAATACTCGAGAGAGACACAAATTCTTCCCTGGAATCTTTTAAAATTCAGAATATAAAAGAGATATCCCTGGGACAATGCAACCAAGAGAGACGATAGAAACAGAGCTGCCCTACTAAAGGCCAGTAAAATCCAAAATATGACAGACTGTGGAGGCAGGTAGTCTGTAAGGGCTCCTTCTTTCCACTCGTGCCTGGGAGAATCTGTGAGGAAGGGGAGTGAATGGAGGAAGAATGCCATTCCCCGAGGAGCACTCTGGGGGAATCTGGCAGGCATTGTGTTCCCATTAGTCCTTGTCCCTGTGATGTATGTCAAGAGAAGATACAGAAAGGAGAAGGGGACATGCTGATAATAGGGGAGTTTTCAAAAAATGTTCAGAATAGTTACTGTGACTGCTTTTGTGGCATCAAATCTTGCTCTCTTTAAGGTTGGTGCCAGAGGACAGTTGAGTTTAAGACTGAATAGTCAGCTACTTAGGCAGTGGTGGTCGCAGAAACTGAATCCTGGCTATCTGAGGGACAACCTCAGGAGCTGGAGAGCAGCTGGGTGTGGGAGGTCTCTCAATGCCTTACAGGAACCTGGAGCCAAAACTCCCTCTGAATTAACTCAGACCATGTAGTGAAGCCAAGAGACTGGTGATCCTACCAAGCTTTGTCTTAAAGTACTGAGATACCTTGGTTCCTAACTGCATCTATTTAGCACAAAGCTTTAGGTGCTTTCATTCTGCTTAAGCAATCCCTACAAATTAGCTTTTTTGGAACATGGAACTCTATTGGACTGTGTAAACAAGCCACATTCAGCTGAAGGCAAAGCCCAGCTACAGTTTCAATTTCTGTAAATTATGCAAGGATATAAATGATGAGTACATCAGTAAGCTAGACCAGAGGCTGATTCATTCATGTACTGATTCATACGTGGTTTATCTTCATGCCTTCCAGAAAGAAAAAAGTTAAAATGGTTACGCTAAGCTGTAGAACTTGAAAGTGGTAGTTGAGGGGGAAAAATGACTGTCTGGTGGAAGAGTGGCAGATGAAGCTGTGGTTGGTGTAACAACCCTTTTTAATAATTTGCATCATCACTTTAAATGCATCTTAGCTGTGTGTGACCAAAGTAGAAAAAATAGTAAGCTTAAAATATAGAGGAAATTGACCTGATATTTTATTACTTTAATACGATGTGTTTGTTCAATGCCTTCCTCACTGCCTCAAAAAGCAAAACCAGAAAGAGAGGCTTTTTTTTTTGTTTGAAAAAAATCTGGGTAACAGAAATAATACAAAAAAATCATTTCCATGGTCTGGGAGTGTTTCCAAGCACCTTTGGTAAAATCCCATTAGAGGTTTTGGATGGACAAGTGGGAAAACCAAGGAAAGAGGGTGTTCAATTTCCTAAAACACAAGAAACAAAAGAAAGGAGAAAGAAAATATATCTATCCTTCGCAATCTTCAGTCAATCAGCGTACAGGAATGACATACAATTTTCTTCAGTGTGTGGGTGAGTAAACTATAATTCTTCACTCCCATTGTCTTTGATGATAAAATTTAGCTATAGGGAGGGTTTTTTCTTTTTTTTTCTTTTACTCTTGAGAAGCTTTCAAGAAACAAAATATCACATGAGCAGACAACATACAAGCAGTTTCTTGTGTCATGAACTGTTTATCTGTAAGCTTGAACACAAATAAATCCAACTTACACAAAAGCAAGCCATGTAATGTATCTGTTGCTGATTCTTTCAGCTTTTGTTTTAATTAGCTGATGCAGACAGTGAGCACATGGTGTACTGCTTGTTTTTAAGGATGTCTTAGTCATCTGCCATTTTTGCACTTTTTTGATTGGCTACTGCTAAGGGCAAGGAAAGCTCTGTAGTGGTTGCACATAAAAAGCCCCCAACTTCAATATAATGCTGTGTAAAGCTATTATTTTATCTATCTCCATCTTTGCCAGCCCCATGCCATTAAGTTCTTTACCTTGACTGAAAGTTTTAAGTACATCATTAGTAATATCTACTTTCATGTACATAATTTTCACTTCATAGGTTGACTCTCAGTGTAATTCTGTTTATTCCAGGAATAATACATCTGGGGTTATTCTAGCCCAGCATAGCGAGGTGTAATGTTAAACAGTTGCTCAAATTGTAATCAATTTTTGAAGTTCTACTGCCAAAACTGAATCATGGATGAAATTTATTTCCAAAGGAAGAAAAGGAGTAAACCCATGTTTAAAATAGGAAAATATATCCCTCAGCTCTGTCCCTCCCTTTTTTTTTTTTTTGGTAATCTAATAAAAGATGAGAAAATAGGGCTGAACTTGGGAAGTGCACATGGACCTCCCAGTCCTTGCTGCCCTGAGGAACAAAGCATTCTCACAAGCACTGTCTTTGTCAATGTTTGAAATGGAGGTCTCTCATGCCAGTTAAGTACAATTTTTTTTTCTTAAAAGCCCAGAACAGCTTTTCAAAATGCCAGCTGTCCACTCTGAATGCACGTACAGATTTTTGATAGACAAGGAACACAACATGTCTTTTCATTTAACCTAGCAAATGTGTATAAACAGACTATGTGCCTAGAGTGGCTCAGTTTCATCAGTCTCGTGAATGGTAAAAGTGACACAGGGGCAGCCTTTCCTTTCTCAGCAGTGCAGCTTCCAGCTGTAGGTGTCTGTAAACACCCTTGGAAACCACCACTGTATTTGTAATGATACAATGAAATATATCAACCTCCCAGAACATGAGATAAAGTCAACTAACAGTATCCCCAATTAGCCTTTTTCCCTCAACTTACAGAAGAAAAAAATCAATTCAATCCGGTAGTTAGTGGTTTTGCAAATTTCTCATAATTAGAGAAAGAAAAGGCCTGAAGAGGAAAAAAATCTGAACACCAAACCTTTGATCCTGGATTTGAAGCTAATCTGTGCAATTAGCAGTGGTTTTGTCACAAAGGGAAGAGTCACAGGAAGAAAGGATGGAACACTGCACAAAGAAGTGAAAGGGTAAGACTGAGAAAATGGTGCTTCAATCATTTACAGAGTCACGAAAATCCTTCCTCAAGAGTAAACAAAGCACATGAAAAAAAAGAGAAATAAAGGAGAACAGCATCAAACAAACACAGGAACAATTCTAAACAATTCCCTCCAGGTTATCTCACCAGAGGCAAAATTTAATGCCATCACATCTGGGAGGCCGTGTTCAAACAAGGAGCTTCCCAGTGTGTAGGAGCTGTTATAGGGATGTCAATATGGCTTCAAGCTGTTTTTTGGCTTCATATGAGAGGTTAGCTACAGCCCAAGAGAGTATTTGATGGCTATTTGATAATGCACATTCTCACAGCCAAGAAGAATGTTTTTGGCCTGGCAGACCCAACGCAGCCCTAGATGCTGCCAGAGAAGGAGGCAATTAATGTGTTTTCTCTGGTGGACCATAAACACCCATGTGAAGAGAAACCCATGCATAATGGTCCATAGGTACCAGTAAACTTTTCTTATGCTGGCAAGGGCTTACAGAAACAAAATCAGAGTCTTACAAGGATCAAAAAAACAAAAAAAAGATGTCCTTGGGCAAATTACAGTCCTCTGACAACTTGAACCAATCACCATTGCATAGCTGATTACTCACACTAAACTCACTGGCAGTTTCTTGTCATTTACACAGAGAATGAAGTAAATTCTTCGACTGTGGATCATCAGCTGGGAATTACCTACCTGGAGAACTCCACCATGTTGCAGTAGCTTTGGAGACCTGCTGCCAGCAGCAAACTACAGCTCCACATTACTAGACATGATAAGGTGGCATAGAATGGCTTGAAATTTATCCACAAATGCTCATGTGGGGATACTGTTGCCAAAATGGTCTTGTTCAAAGTACTTACGGTGAAAAAAAGGTATGTCTGAGGTGGCACAGAGTGAGAGGAGGATATCAGCTTTTCATGAGTCATGTTGGGTAATGGGTAGACAGACCTTTGTGCTGAGGCTGCTTCTTGGCTGGCAGAGCTCCTTTCCTCAATTGACAGCATAACTCAGTCCGTTGCATTTTTGATGCCAACATCTTTCCTCCAGTACTCCACAGCTCACCAACAAATCTCTGTGATCCCCTCTGCAGTACTGTGAAACCAATGAGTTCTGCAGTTGAAGATTTTTCTGGCAGTTCTCTGCTACTAATGAAATGAGGATTGGCTTTTCTGGCAGAGGTTATAGGATGCATGGAGTGGGAGGGAATAGACTTCAAGTTTCCAGAGGCAAGTTAGGGTGCCCAGAGATGAGAATCTGCAGATGAATCCAAATTGTTCAAAGCACATTTAGGTATCTATGTACAGTTCAGATAAAGGACTGAAGTATGCCTCCTGTGGCACCATGCTGGTGAAACCATAGAGGCTTGAGCCTACCAGGGTTTTTTATGCATTCTGCACACTTAAAAATGGATGAAGCAGTTGACATTCAAAATTTCCCATATATTTAATCATAACTCTGAACTTGCTGACTTTAAAAATTATTTTTGAAGAACTGGACCAATTTGAACTATGCTGTTTGCCACTGTGTTACTTCTTTGTGCTGTCTAGTGCATTACAGCTTAATGAAATTTGTTACCTACAATATTAACCATTGTAGAAAATCTAAAAATAACATTTGGGATGTCTTTTTGGTTTTTATTTTTTTTTGCTTGTTTTGTTTTTAAATTGGTTTAGTCAATGTATTTTTTGTATATTTTCTCCCAAAATTTGTTTAATTGGAATGTCAGTTTTAACTCTACAGAAAATTAAAATGCATTTTCCTGTTGCAAAGAAATGCAATGAACTTTTCTTGACTTACCCATCAGGCCCACTGTTTTGCTTCTTGTATGAGGCAATATGGAAGCTAGACAAAGCTTTTGAGGATGGCTTCAACAAACCATGGAATGGTTCTCAGCTTTCTGAAAAGTAAACAGTTTGAGCTGAGGAACTGACTGAATCAGACACATATTTACCAGAGGAATGGGCATATCTTGGCTACAGCTGGAGTAGTTGTGAGTGATAAAGTGTTCAAAAAAATGTGCGGATGTGGCATCTGGGGACATGGCTTAGTGATAACATGACAGTGATGGGTAAACAGTTGAACTTGATGACCTTAGAGGTCTTTTCCAACCTTAACAATTCCATTCTTCTATGATTCTATGTAGTAGCTCTTTCCTGCATCAACACTTTCCTTGCTATGGCACCCAGGAGTGGTAGCAGAGACTCTCTGGTGCTCCGAATCTCACCATAATCTCACTTATCCCCTCTGCTCCTTTGCCACCTCCCAGGAAGTAAAAGGAGCGTGGACTGCACTGGCTGCTGATACGTTCTTGGCTATTGACCAAATCTATGGAATGCAGTTCGTTGCAACTTTTGAACAGTTTAGGCTTCCTGTAGTTGGGTCAGACTGGCAGCATTGTCCAAAATGAGAAGAAAAACAATGTTTTCATTGCAAGCTGTGGTCATAGCCAGCAGGATCCTCTGCATTGTTCTGAGGCAAATGATGCAGCCTGGGAATAACATATGCTGTCTTTTCTGCTCTGCACCTCCAGAGATTATTTTCTTCATTAGGCCTGAAGTTTCATAGCACGGAAATCCATGGCAACAAAACCAAGAGTTAAGAACTGTTTGGTTTTACCTTTTCCTCCTGCTTGTGTTTATTTAGCTGTTAGACAATGAATAGCATAGAGCAACAGAACAGGGATGGAGCAGTTAGCAGGAAAAATTAAAGGCCTGATGGCTACTTCTCCTGCCTTTGGTATCAAAAGGCACCAGTGAGTGCAGGGTCTAGTTGGGTGTAAATTGAGATGCTATGTCATAGCAGAAGGATAGCTTTTATATCTTAATGTATACGGATGAGCAAGTGCAAAGAAAGTCTCTTCATCTTTGGAGAAGAAAATCACATAAAAATGGGAAGTCAGTGAAGAGGGTAGGGTGTGATCACATTTCACATGTGAATACCTGGCATGATTTGGAAGGGAGGTCTACAAAGATGAACTTTAGTTATGGACTAATCTTCAATGAAAAAAAAAGAGCCTTGTCTAGGGATGGTCTGAAGAGATTTAATTTGGGTGCTCTGAATCTTGCACTGGGGAAGTCATTCCCTCCACTGGAAAAGGAGAAAGTCCAGCAGGACCAGTGCCCTGTACCTGAAGCCAGCCTTTGGGAAGACGTAGCGTGTATTTTTGAGCATGTGCACATTCAATGCAGTAGTTGGTGCCTATGTCAAAGCCTGTACAGTTTGCTGTGCATTTCAGCAGCATTTGTATTTAAAGTATGTAAATAATGTTGTCAGAACAATGAACCAATAACACTTCCTAGAAATACAGTGGAGAACATGATTCTGGCATAGCCCTTTATTTTTAATTTTGGAGAGTGAGATTTTTTTTCTTTTCTATTTTAAAACAGCTTCCAAACAGTAACCCATGCCAGGAAAAACAGAGCCATTCTCTCAATGACAACAATGCTCATTGTGTTTTCTGTAACAGATGCCAGGTTTTTATCACAAGGCCAGACATTAACCCCCTTGGTATCATTCTGAAAGGAAGCATCCGTGCACCCCACTGACTTCTATTCCCTATGGGATTTCATTATGCCTCCTACCTTTAAAGCTTCATGCGTATTTCCTTGCCCAATACATCAAGAAGATCTGCAGAGCTGACCTTATTTTTTTTCCTCCCCTTTTGAAATGTAGAATTTGTGCTTTCTACTTTCCCATCAAACCTTTATAATAAAAAACCAGAACTATATAGTGGGATTTTTTTTTTCTTTTTTTTTTCCTTTTCCCTTCTAAACAAAATGAGTAATTTAGATAACCAAGCTTTAAAAAGCTTTCTTTTTACTGGACAAGTATCACCAGACCTTTTCCACAAAGCCTACATTTTTTCCACAGAAGTATCTATTCCAGTGCTATCTCTTCCAGTTAATAGATTTCAACATGTGGAAATCTGAGACCAGCAATTATATATTTATGGCATGGAAAGACTCTTTGGAAGTGCTCCTGACAGCCCTTCAGCGTTTAAGATACTGCAGTCACACAGTCTCACAGAGATGTGCAAGGAAAGTCTGCTGATAATTCCCTGAGCACCACAGTGAAGAAGAGAGGCTGATCCTCCAACTGCCAATGGTTTTCAAGTGCCATGGATGTCCACCACTGGCCGCATATTTCCCTGTGTACTTTGCAGTAGTGCTTATACCTGTACTACCAATTCTGAAAATACTGCAATGACCAGTTTATGCAGCTGCTACTGCTTCTCTGAATGGGATAATGTCGTGGCTTTAAGCACGGCTGGAAATGAAACACCATGCAGCCTTCTGACATGCAAAACTGCCAGGCAGCACTGCTAATTTACTCAAGAGAAACTTGTGTAAGGCTGTGGCCAGGTACAGTTACAAAGAGCCAGCTGTTGTTAGTTACTGTTATTACTGTGTACTCATATAGTGCTTTCATTTCAGCTGCAAAAGGATGGATCAGGCCTATCTGGGTTATTGGTGGGTTTGAAAGGGAGAATCTAACAGCGTGACCTCTGAATAGAATTATTTAAATACACGACCTTTTTATTTTGAGGAGTAAAGAGGTAAAAATGGATGTCATGGAGGCACATTAAATGATCTATGTTATAGAGAGAGTTGAGGACAGTTGAGGAATCTTCATCTTGCACTACTTGTGGAAAAACCAGAAATACATGCAAAAGGAAAATGGATGAAACTGAAACATGTTCATTTAGATCCACAGGATCAAAACCAAACGCAACACCTGGGAGCTAACAATCACAATTACTGAAAAGAAGTAATGAGTAAGATTCAGAAAAGAAGGCTCAGGAAGAAAAATGTCATTTGCAGTCGCACTGGGTAGGATAACAATTATCTATCCTCATACTTCAATATATGTGAGCTGATTATCAACTAGAAGAATTTTAAATTTCCCCTCAAGCAGTAATTTTACACAAGTGTCAAGTACACTATAGGGAATTTAATGTTTTCCTCTGGAACATCTGCCATAGAGCATTGCCTAAGAAAGGATATGGAACTAGGAAGATCACCAGACTATTACAATGGTAATAAGTGCCAAAATAATTCTAGCATGATTATGTATACTACAGCTTTGCAAACACTTGGGCCAGATATGGATGTGAAAGTGCACTGTAGTATGGATGTTTAAAAGGGCTCAGGAGGTTACTTTGGAGGACTATATTTAATTTCTTTTTAATTTTCTTTTTTAAAAAAATTAATTAGAAGATATTTGAGCTTTTTGCAGGCATACAAAAGGACATTAATCTGCCAGGTTAATATAAAAATTCAGATAAGCTATCTTAGCTGTTCTTATCTTAAGGAGAAGAAGCAAAGATTTTAGAAATGAATAATTAAACGAGCATTAAAATAATATAGCTACTGATTTTCCATAAATCTATTGATATTGTTACTGTTGCTCTTAGTAGTTCTATTTAGACAGATTGATAGTAGCTTTTATCATCCTTCTAACTGTCCTATCAAATTCTGGTGTGTGCAGCAGAGCTGATAAGAGATGATAAATGCCACCCCTGGGATCTCCATATATTATATTTATGCATGGCTGTTCCCTGACAGACAGTCACAGAGAGCTGGAAAGTAGTTTTATTGTTCTGGTGGGGCAGCTGCTATTCTTCCACCAGCAGAGTAGAAAAGGATGCACCTGCCATTGTGTGAGATATTGAAATTTAATTTCTTGCAGTTTTAAAACTGCACTGGTGTGCAAAGAGACCATCATCAGGGGATCCAGAGGCCAATGAAAGGAAAAAAAAAAAAAGGAGAAAGTAGACGAACTCCAGCCTTGGAAGCTGATGCTAAAATAAGAAGGGGGAACACTAGAGAGCATGCAGGGACCTAGTGGATAAACACTTCTCTGACCGTGACTGGTGGGAAAGCACAAAATAGTTCACTAATTTTGTCTTGTCTCAAGGACCTTTCATGGACTCTCATCCTGGCAGGTGGGAGCTTCCTGCCTCCTGGTGAGAGAGGTGTATGTCAGGTGCAACTTCCTGGCTTGGCAACAGTGCTGAACAAGAAAGATCTGCCATACCGTTTCTTCCCACCCTAAAACTCTTCTGACATTCTGCCTTGTTTACTGTCGCTCCTCTACTTAAGGAACAGAAAGCAATTATGATTTTTACACTTTATGCTCCTGTCTGTACTATGGTCCCAGGTTGCCTTCTGTTACCAAGATCTTTTGCTTGAATGGGACCTACTTTGAGAACAGCTGGGGATACTGATCATTTGGCAGCATCTATCAATATCTGTCTTTTCACTTCTTCATTCTTCCAACCGCTCCTGTTCATTTTTTCTTCTTGCCTTTCTCTTTTAGAGTATTATTTTTGCCCAGACACAATAAAGAAATCATCGAAATATAACTCCCATGTCCTCAAGGCTCAGCAGCCATGAGACAAGCAAAGAGAACCTGAAGCATATTTGTTAGAAAACAGAACAAAAAAACCCATACATGAAAGGAATTCATGGTCAATGGATGGTCAATGAATGCCAATTAATGTACTGACAACTTTGGTTCCACTTTCCTACCATGCTTGCACTGACTTTATGGATAGTCATATATTTAGGCAGACTCATAAATGAATGGCAAAGACATTTCAGGAAAATGAATAAAGCAACAATTTAAAACCAAGTTTGTAATGACTGCAAGTTATTTAGCAGAAAAGTAGTATGTGCACTATGCTGAAGGACTTTAATAACTGGTTAAAAAATAATCTAGACTCTTTATCTGTCTCTATATTTGAAATTAAGAAATGGTCATGTAAAATAGTGTAGTTGGCTTCTTCTGAATGTTATGAGCTAAAATTATATTGCCCACTGGTTAGTCTGAGTCCTTGCTTGATTATATGTAAGTGAGGCTGATCTGCATTTTTCTTCTTACTTTATTACAAAATAGATCATTAGCTCTAATACGGATTGTGATTATCTGTCAATAACATTTTTCAGCCATCAGCAGCTGTACATTATTGTGGTAGGTATGCCAGACAAATTACACTACCTAGTAACTGTTTTTATGTACGGTCTGGTGGTTTTGCTTAAACCCAGCCGGCAATGAGCACCACGCAGCCTCTCACTCACTCTTGCCTCAGTGGGATGCGGTAGAAAATCAGAAAAGTAAGTGAGAAAACTCATGAGCTGAGATCAAGACAGTTTAATAGGTAAAGAAAAACCCACACATCCAAGCCGAACAAAATAAGAAATTCATTCACCACCTCCACGAGGCAGACAGGTGTTCAGCCACCTGAAGGAAAGGAAGGCTTCATCACCCGTTCTGAACGGTGAAATGTCACCCAGATACATCTATGGAAAGCTGGAGGACTGATATTACATTTTAAGCACTGAATATGTTTTCAAGAGGGGCTGAAGAGTAACATTTGAAGGTGAATATTTTCCCTTCAATGAGAACTTCCTAACTGTTGGGATAGAGAGGCTCAAGGGACTGAGTAATTATAAAAATATAAAATATGTGAACTTATGGGAAGGCATTGGGATGTCTCTCTTCCCAGAAAATTGGGCAACTCATTAAGTGACAGATTACTAAGAGTATGTGAATACTGTGTTGCTGCTCAATGGGTTTTAGGCCAGATTTTCCTTTGCCGCTTTAGCGGTCTCATTTCATTATTGTGATGCTTGAAATATGAGTGCCTGGCCCCACCAAGTTGATTGTGGCAGCCTAAATTAAATGTCTGGCTGTCCTATTTTGATATCAGAGATCTGTGCAGGGAAAAAGGCACCTCCAAGCGCTGATTCAGTCTTGAGGTGAGTACTCTTTACCTACTGCTCTGGGAAACTTCCTCTTGGTGCCCATGCAAACCAAGCTGCCAATCAGCCCACTGGAAGCTCCGTGTACAATGGTGTGTCTGAATGAGTGAGTGACTGACAAGCCCACAACTTTTGCATCAGTTTATTCAAGAAAAAGAACTTTGTAAAGGACAGGTGTCAAAGGACCTGCTTTAGGGAACAGGAATGTTTGAGGAGTGGAGGTCTTGCAGGCTGGCCTTCATGACAAGACTGCCAGTTTCTGGAGGTGGTCTTCTTCTAACAGAACCTACTTAGTCATGTATCTTACATGTATCTCATCTCCCTCATCATCCCTTAGAGCAATCCCCCAGGACTTGTGCTGCTCTGTACGCAAATCTGATTCCTGCACCACTCAGAGGCATCATCTTTGTTCACACCTTCCCTACCTCCACCCGTTGGATAATCCTCCAAATGAACAGGTAAAGGCATTCAGAACAGGAATGATAAATTATGCTGGAAACCAGCAAGGTTCCTATTATTCTACATGGAGTTGTGGAACTGAGGCTCAGCAACAGGTGATCAGTGATGAAAACCACACCAACTGTTTTGAGATGCAGGTTATTTTGCCAGGTAAGATGAAGAATTAAAACCACTCTATTTTCCCCCTTCTCTCTCAGCATTATGAACAGCCTCAGGCTTTTCTTTCTGCCTAAAGCCACCTCAGGGTGCAACACTCTGGGATGTTACAAATACCTGTATCTCTTGAAAATCCTTGTAATTTCAGAGTCTTTTGGGATAATGTCATTGTAAATAGATTATCTAATTCTGACAAAAGGACGTCAGAGATTTTCTGAGAATATGGAATTTAGACATGTATTTTTTTAAGATGAATGAAAATTGCCCATGGTTGAGGGAAGGATGATAAACAGATCTTCTGGTTACAAACTGATTTTCATTTGTGTTTTGCAACTCTGTGCTTTTTCTTTTTATTTATTTCCTATGAATATGGAGCAATATCTTGAACTTAAATTAGATATTTCTAATGTCTCCAAGATCACCATGTATGCATTTAACCTTTTTGTCATGAATCAAAGCAAACTGCTGGAAGGAATCTGCTATCTCTTTCTACATTTGTTGGTTTTTTCTCATAATGGAGTTGTCCCCTTTGGCTTACATTAGATAAAGCCATACAAACAACAGTGAAAGGAAGTTCATACGAGAAGTACAAGACACACAAACATGTAGATTTTTGCATTTGCCTTTATCAGATGAGAAGGTTTTAATACTAAAGGAAAAACACTTTGGAAAGTTACCTAAGCCAGATAAAATATTTTATCTGAACTCTGCTATGGAGAGATACCTTATGAAACAAAAGGTGGCAGCTGAAAGGTAAAATATACAGTAGTAGGTTTGTTGGATTTGGATGGCGTATTTAAACCATGCCTTGACTACAAACAGCATCCTGGTTTGGGGGAAGATATGATTGGAAAAGTTCACTTGAAAAAGGATAAAATCCATCACTTTCTGAAAACAAAGAAACTTTCCAATTTTTTATAGGACCATTTCCAGCCCCCGGCTGATCAGCAGCCAAGGGCTGTCAGAGGGCACGCTGGGTGAAGTGGAGACGTACACAGCTGGGCTGTTGTCACTGACCTCTACATTTGCTTCTCTGCTTCAAAGAGGACCAAGTTAGTCCTGCTGTTTGCAAGCAGAAAAAGGCTACACACAAAGGAACTTTCAAGTCAGTGTGGGAGAGAGGTACAGGGCATCTTCAAATCACTTCTGGGCCATTCTCAGTTGCTCTCACAGGTGGCCTGTGTTGTATGGTGCTCTGCTGTGCTGGCAGCACTGGCTTTCAGCAGCCAGCCACTTTTTGGAAGATCATCAGCTTCCATGACTTTGAGAGCAGGGAAATGCTAGAACACCCAGAAAGATGCAGATACAGCTTTTTAAGAGATGTGGTAGTGTTAAATGAATAAACAACAAAAGAATGGGTTGTCCACTGAATAGAATTAATCTTTATTTGAAGAAAATATTAAAATATTTTCCTGACAAAATAAACATGTTGAACAAAATGGGCAAAAGCAGCAGGAAAATGGACTCCTTAAAATCAATATTATTTTGCTATGAATATTTAAAATTTGAAATCAAAACACTGTTTCTATTAAAATCCAGCTACTTTCTGAATATAGTTTCAGAATTTTTTGACAACATGCAGTGTCCCTAAAATAATATTAAAAAAAAAGAGATCATTTGAGTTGAGTAGAAATGTTTGTAAAGTGAAAACATGTTCTGCTGATCAACTGTAGCTGCCATAAAGCCCCTCTCATTTCTATGACTCCTCTGCATTAATGTAGCCTTTTTGGAAATCCTGAGGAGGCAATATATGTTCCTTCAGAGAAACACTAATTTGTTCAAAGGCTAATTCTGAGAAGAGAGGTACTTGGAGTGCTTAGACTTGTAGCCTGTATCTAAAAACTCAAATACATTTCACTAACTAGCAAACAAGTCATATTTCCACAGCTTAAGCTTTCCTTGTCTTACATCTGAAACCCCAAATCACTTCTACTTTTTTGTGTGGTATAGAAGTAATTTCACAGGATATCTGTGTTTTAATTTTCTATTGACTACAAGTAAATAACCAGCTACTTCTGAAAAGATAGGACTTCAAAACACAAGTGTTTATAATAGGAAATTTTATAGTAACTCAATTTTTAAATACAATTAATTTAGAAAATTGAAAAAGAAAAAAAATAATTTTTTAAGGAAACTGGAATAGAGATTATTCTAAGGACTTTTTTATTTTTATCATGGAATTTCAGAAACACCAAAGACTTGAAGAAACCTTGCTCTTCAAAAATCTAATCATTATTTATCATTTATGTACAGTCTTCTTCAGGTCTGCTGCTACTGACAATGGTACTGTGTTTTGTCTGGAGAAGAGTGGAGTCACTAACTGCAAGATCAGGAGGGGCTGTAAAAGGCTGAGATAGTGCTAGGTATTATTTTTGTGATGCCTTTTGGGGCTACCTAAAAACAGAAGCCAGATAAAATTAAGGGAATAAAGAGCAGTTATATTTATTAAAGGGCCTTTCAGGCACATTTAGGGTAGATGAAGCCATTCCAGGGGCTACACCCAAAAAATGAATGACAGGTCAGGGGTTTTCATACTTTTATAAATTTGGTCCATTTGCATATTGGGGGTTAGTCTTCTAATTACAGCTTCAGGTAATGAAGTCATTTACCCCAAGTTTTCTCCCCCCAACTCACTTTTGTTTACATTTCTCAAGACCTGAGACAGTGAGGTGTCCGTGATTCCCAGGCCTAGAGAGTAATTGTTGTGTCTGACCAAAATGAGAAAGCAGTAGCTAACACTCTGTATGGAGTTTAGAGATCTACACCAGAGAATTACAGGATTACAAATATATGGAAAATATAAAAGCTGAAATCCTAAGGCATCATCTGAGCCCACATATTCCAATCACTGCATTGCCACCTCTGATGAATCACCCTTCACTACATTTTTCTTTGCATTAAACACTGATAAATATCTTAAAATGTACCTTGGACTTTATGAGTACTACTTCAACTCTGTCGTTTCTATGGAGACAGGATGATTAGCTCATTGCGGTGACTTACTGCCCTGATTTTGTTTTCTCCACTTTTGCAACACCCCAAATTTGATAGTTTCCCAGGTAAAGAATTCTCCATTTTACATGCTTGATTTCACATATTTCCCTGTAATTTCTGTTTGAGTTAAAGCAGCCCTTGTGAAAAAAGGCATCCAAGTTAAATTAGATTGTATGTGATAGTGACTGTGGCAAAATATTAGGGAAATAGTTGCAATGTTTGATTGTGGTCACTAGTGTCATATTTATTTTCATTTTCCAGCTAAAACTGGTTCAAAGTTTGCCTTTTACAGTTTTCTGGACCTACACCTGCTCTCCTCATATGGCATAAGATAGCAAATAATGACCCAGGGGGCAGTTTCAGCCAGTTGTTTAAATCCCCTAGAGCAAATTTCATCCGAGTTTGTTGATCTAAAGCAATGCAGCTTATGGAAATACTCTTCTCTACTCTTCTTTCCCTGTTCTAACCTGAGATCTCATTCCTGTGGTACTGAGGTTAAAGATGATTTCTGCATGATTGTCATTGACCTTCTTATTGATGAAGGGATTAAACATTTCAGTTTTCATAATTCATCTGTCACCTTTTCATCTTCTTCTGGCTCCTGACATTGTTACTGAATGACTGTGACTCACATCTCTTTGTTCATCCTTTACAGTGCCCTTTCTTCTCTTGTCCCCACATGCCTGTGCTCTTCTTTCATAGTCACCCTTGTTACTCTGGTTAGTTTCCACTTTCTTATTGTGACACTCCCAGGTTTGCAATTATTGAAAAAATTATGTTTATAACCAGCAGGTCTCCATCTATGCTTTTCATTCTCTCTCCACACTGAGATAGCTCATGCCCAGGTCCTTACTGTTCAGGAAAGTGCTGTCTCTCCTTATGTATTTGTTGCTTTTGTTGTCTGGTTGTGGTTGGGGTTTTTTTGTTTGTCTCTTTTGTGGTTTTATCTTCCAGTCTCTGGATGTAGGAAGTTTGCATCTTGAATTTTATTGGCATTTTTGCTACTCCCTTCCCTTCCTTTCTAAAGATCATGAACTTAACAATTTCACAGAGATTTTCACCTAAATTGCCTACAACGTTTTATTCGCATCAATTCTATCCTTCATTTCCTTGAATTCTTCCTTCTCTCTGCTTCCAGCACATCCAGAATTACCACCTTTCCATATCATGTTGGTTTATTTTCCCAAAGTGGGTGACTAAAATCCCCCAAGCAGACTGTGTCTGTTTGATGGGCTGCTTACATAAAGCTTCACCCTCTTGATAGGTATTCATTGTGATCTGCCTCCTCCTTCATTGTAGTCCCCATGTTTGTTCCATTTTCCATTGCTAACCTTTTTTCATCAGGTTGATGTGGTGGTTTTAAATCACCCTTCCTCATTTCCCCCACTTGTCCTTAATGAACAATAGATATTCCTTCCAGTAATTTTTTAGCATATTAATATACCCCAGTAAGTCTTTATTATACCAGGAAGAAATTGCACTTTTTATCATGTTGCAGGAGGATAATTATTTTCTCTTTATTCTTGCATTGTCTATAACATACAAAGTTTTCAGCTAATAGAAGCACTACACTTTCTTTGTTCCTCTTCTGATCCTGTTATCATATGTCACCAGTGGGTTCTTAGAATTCTTATTCAGTTTATCCTAAAACAATTCCAGTAGGGTGAGCAAAACCTATGTACATTCCCTGCTTTTCAAAGGTGGACTGCATTGTTACTACTATGAGGTAGAATATCATATTGAGGAAATCAAGGTCTTTATTGAGATACCAATTTTTCATCATACGTTAAATTTTGGAGCACATTTTAATTTTTTCTGATCCTTTATCCATGACTGAAAGGATTATGAGGGCAGATCATAAAGGTAAATTCTTCTGCCTATTCTTCCTGAGACATTTTTGATGTCTTTTGGCTCCTTTCATTATCTCCATGTGGATAAAGAGCATGGGATAGTGAACACATTAGATCACTTTGTCTGACAGGTCACAGAATAAGTTTCTCAAATGTTTTTCTTTCAATTGTGAAAGAGTGAGAAGAATAAGGTGATGGGCAGCACTTTTAGGTGAAGCGTAGTTCTCAATTCTGCTTACAGGTCATAGTGTCACACATAAAATTATTCTAGCATTATTGTTGGTATCCGGTCGTAAGGAATAATGGCTTAGCATGCTAAAAATTAAGAAATGTGTTTAAAAAAACTATTAGGCACAGGTGTGAGAGCAAATCCAAACTTGTACTTTTCCCTTGCTCTCTTTCTCATTTTTATCTTCCCTTCTTTTTCACAGGATCTTTTTGTCATAGCCACTCTCATAGCTCGCAACTGTGATCTCTTTAGACCGAAAACTTTTCATTCTTATTTGTTCAATGTTTAAGGAAAAAACAAAAGAAAAGAAACAAGCCCTGGTCCCAACTGGAGCCATTTGCAACTGCTGTAATGTAGATAATATGTAGCCCAGACATACAATGAACTGAGGGACTGCCAGTACTTTCCGGGCCCACACACTTGGAAGGAGGTGGAGGGAGCAGGAAATGATTAGCAGAGGGGAAAGGCAGAGCTCCACCAGGCAAAGCTGAGGAGGCTCTGCAGTTTCAAGAGCTGCCAGCCCTGCTCAGGGCTGTCTTTGTGTGCATGTTGAGATGTGGAAGCTGCTTGAGGTCAGCCAACAGAGCTGTTTCCACACTCACTAAGATTCTGTCTTATTGGCCTGAAAGCACTTCACAGGTCAACAATATATAACAAGGATGTAGTGAAGAGAGCAAGTAAAAAGCTTGTTTTGAATTTAGAGGTTGCCAACAGCGCTAGATGTGTTAGTACCTGAAAAGAAATGCATCATAAATGTCTAAAGCACCTCACAGTCACTCAAAGGATGAAGAAAAATATGTATTTGGGCTCTCTGCTTGTTTTCATTCACATCTATGAGCTTGCACACACACACACACAACCCAGCTGTGTTCTTTGTAAATTTAAAGCAAAAATCATTTTATTGAGTCATCAGCTGGAAGACGTATGAACTCTTTCAGTCAGTAGGAGCATGACAGATTTTCCACAGCATTCTTTGAAAGTCTCCTTCGTCTGGGCTGAACCATCACGTCTGGCAGAAACTCACTTCTGCTGACTCCAAGACCCACATCCAGGACATGAATATTCATCATGTTACTCATGCTGCGTTCCTTTCCCTCTGATGTGTTTAACTCCCAGCACCAGAGAGACACTCAAGAACAGCTGTGGAGATTTTGCCAGGTTTTACTATTCATGTTAAGCAGGAAATAATTTTCACATCCCATGAAACTTTCCAGTACAAGGGGGTTCTTTTCTTTCCTTTTTGTTTGTTTTTTTTTTCTATCCCGCTTTAGTAAAAAATCTTGACTAAATTAAGGTTTTTGGTGAAGAAAGCAAAAAATTCCCCTTACCCCCCTAAGCTAAATCAAACCAAGAAAACAATCCCCAAATCAAGAAGAAAGGCACATTTTCCATGATTCAGGCCCCAGATGTAAAGTCGGATGCCCTGACACCAAGCTATCTTTTATTTCAGTAAACATTATTTCAGTCTGTCTCCTCTCTTCATTCCCCACTTGAAATTTCAGCTTGAATCTGACCTTGTTTTCCCAATAAAGCTTCACTGAATTGACTGCTGAATTTTCAGATTCTAAAAGTATAAATTTTTTATATAACAAACCAATTCCTGCCTAGCTTTATTTATAGTATTATTTGAGATCCTTTAAGAACATGTGAGAAAATTTGTGCAAGAGCTGCACAACTTGAAATACAATGATTCATATGACTTCTACAGGCTCTTTGTAAGATCACAGAATTGCAGAATGATAGAATCACAGGATCATAGAATGGCTTGGGTTGGAAAAAAGCTTAAAGTTCCATCACTCCTGCCATGAGCAGTGACAACTTCCATTAGACCAGGTTGCTCAAAATCCCATCCAGCCTGATCTCAAACACTCCCAGGAATGGGGCATGCACAGCTTCTCTGGCCAACTTGTTCCAGTGCCTCATCACTCTCACAGCGGAGAATTTCTTCCTAATTTAAACCTCCTCTCTTTCAGTTTGAAGCTATTCTTCCTTGTCCCGTCACTACATGCTCTTTAATAAAAAGTCCCTCTCCATCTTTCTTGTAGGCTCCCTTCAGGTACTGGAAGGCTGCAGTTAGGTCGCCCTAAGCCTTCTCTTCTCCAGGCTGAACAATCTCAGTTCTCCTAGTCTTTCCTCATAGGAGAGCCCCAACAGGTCCATGTCCTTCCTGTGCTGGGGACCCCAGGGCTGGATGCAGCACTGCAGGTGGGGTCTCAGCAGAGTGGAGCAGAGGCGCAGAATCCCCTCTCGCACCCTGCTGGCCACGCTCCTTTGGATGCAGCCCCAGGACACGTTTGGCTTTCTGGGCTGTGAGTGCTCATTGCTGGGTTATGTCCCGCCTCTCATCCACCAGCCACACCCCGTCCTTCTCAGGAGTGCTGCTCCCAGCCGGTTCGTCACCCAGCCCAGATTGGTACAAGGGATTGCCCTGACGCAGGTGCAGCACCTTGCAATAGGTCTTATTAAAACTCATGAGATTCCAAGGGATCCATTTCTCAAGCTTGTCCAGGTCCCTCTGGATGGCAGCCCATCCTTCAGGTGTGTCAACCACACCACTCAGCTTGGTGTCATCAGCAAATCTGCTGAGATAAGTTGTAGTATGCAAAAGGATGCTATCCAGTTCCCACAGTTCTCTATTGGAGCTTACAACAAATGGGAGAAAGATGACAACAGTTGCCTCCTTCTGGATAATTGAAGGAACTGTGAGATCCCTGTTAAACACCCTTTGTGTCTGGAAGCAGGACACGGGGTGCTGTGCGAGCTCTGCTTGCTGCACAACCACCACCTGGGAGCTCTAACATACCCAGAAGACCTGGCCATCAGCCTTAACAAAGACAGGAAAGGGAGGCCTGTGAGATTATGGCAGTTCAACATTTGATAGGTTTTGAACACCCCAAAATAACACCAGTTTTGAAACAGGCAATGAATTGCTAGTATTATGGCTAGGCACAAAGATGAGAAGAAAATGAAGACACATCTATAAGATTAAAGGCTAATTCTATCTAAGAGATACAGAAAAACACCTCTAAAATCTTACTGCTTGAAGGAGAAGCTATTAATACTGGATAAGACCAAAGTGATAGAGTGATGAACCTATAAAATACAACATAATGCGTACAAAAAAAAAGGAGGGATCTGCACTAGATTAGTCATTGGCAGGTTAATGTTTACTATTAAAAGGGACAAGTTTAATATTAAAAGAGGTGGCTTCTACAAAAGAATAATTCTATTCAGGGGAATGGGTCTATTTAGCCTTGAAAGACATTTCCCATTAATGCAACCCATAAACTCTCATGTAGATATTTGATTTAGCCAAATATTTTGTATGACACTGACACATTTGACATTAAGATATTTGTATATAACCTGAGCTGTAAAGCACATTTTAATGTCTCATTAAAATTCCACTTGGAGAACATATGGCATATAAAAATTCATTTGTTATCTTGATTGATGGCACTTCAGTGAGCACTGTTTGAGTTTAGAATCAAAATATAATCTTAGACCTAATGAAGCAGACTGTGCAGGCTGAACTTTTTGTAGCTTCCCACAAACTGCTTCAGTATTTTTTGGCAGCGATTTTGTGAAACACATCACAAGGGACAGATCAAACATACTTTTAAAATATGTAGTCTGGTAATAATTTTGATTATATGTGTGAGAGATAAAACAGATATTCAATGACTGATAACATTAAATAATGGAATTATTAATAAATGGAATCATCTGGGAGAAATGGAAATATGCTATACAGGGAGGTTTCCATTCTGGCTGGAACTGAGGGAAGGTGAGCCCAACTTAACAAGTGATGCAGTTTGAAAAACAAGTTATGAGAACAGTGTGTGAAACATGAATGTCAGCAATGTACCATTAGGTGGTGGCTGAAGGAAAACAAAGAGGCTTTAAATCTGTTGGCTTATATACACTTGAGAAAAGCAAAAGAAATCTTATAATCAACAACAGCTGAACTTCCTGAACTCTTTTGTGAGTCCTGCATCCTGTGTGTATCTTTGTGACAGAAGCCTCCTGAGCATTTCAACAACTTGGCTTGCCAGTTGCCAAGATTTCCATTATGGATGATGTCCAGACAGCAACAGACCCTGTCTTGTTCAGACACCTGTCTCAGAATCCCCTTACAGAGGTGCCTTTTTTGCTCTTGATTATAGGGAGAAACCTAAATGTTCAATGCAAAACAAACAATTGGATTTTAAATGGCTGCAACTAGCAGAAAAAAATGTTGTGACTCTCTTACAGACACTCAGAGCAGGAGAAGGAATGACTGTAGGAGAGTTCAGCCTGCCACGTTCAGTTCTTCTACGCTGCTGCTGTGGGAGTTTCTCCTCAGGACTGTTCAAATATGTACAGTGTACATGTAGCTTCAAAATATTTACTCCACCTCTAAAATGCTTCATTTTGAACTGCATTTTTTGCTTATCTTTCTTTTTTTTCCTTTTTAAATTCTCATTAGCTTAATAGACCTGAAATATCTCAAGAGATAATGGATATGTGTCAAACCATTCCTTCCTCCTCCCATCTGCAAGCAGTGCTTTATTGTAGAGGTAATTTTGGGTGCAAATGCCCGAGCCAGACTTAGCTGTACATCAATCCTTCATATGGAACCTGGGCCCACTCCTTGGGTCTTCCAGCATAACTTGGTCCTTTACTTTACAGAATATGGCATCATCTTGTGAACTGCTTTTCGATTCAGTTTTATTCCTCTGTCTCCAAAGGGGAATAATGAGGTACTCTTTTATATTGGGAGATAAACAAGGTCTCTTTCCCCCTAGAAAGTTGGGAAATGCAGAGGCTGGCTCAGCGAAGCCCTTATGGGACTGGGCTCTTTGCACCTCAAAGCCTACCACACTGGGGGTGAAGGGGCATAACGTGAGCATGCGTCCCTTCTTACTCACTTCGGCCATGCCATGCTCCTAGAAGAGCCATTACCTTCCATATAAGCCACCATCAACCTTAAGACCAAGTTTTCTTGAGTATATGCATATAACAATTCAGGTGCAAAAATGTCTCATATCTATATTATATCCACAGTATCCCCACAGAGACCAGATGTTCTTTCTGAATGATGATGATGCTGATGATCGCAACGGCAGCAGTTGCTGGGAGAGTTGTTATTGCGGAGAGGAGAAGTTCACAATAACAAACCCCACCCTCTCTGCCAGCACACATTGAGTACACAGTACACCACAGGCTAAATTTATGCTTTCCTCAAGTTCCTTTTTAGATGCTTTTTTTTTTTTTTTTGTTTTCTTCCCGCAGCTAAAAGCTGTTATATATCTTGTGTAAGGTTTTGATCTGTTCTCACCAGAACTGCTACAGGGTCATGGGATCTGACATGTCATTAAGATGGGCCACATGACATTCAGGGCAGTACATTAATGGCTGAGAGTGGGTTATTCAAAACTCTCAGGCTCTCCAACATGTCATTCACCACCCTCCTCCCCTTCACCCACAAGATCAGGCTTAGCTCACATTTGTTTTTAGAAAGCAGAACTTGAAGCCAGGTATTTTGCCACAAACATTTTCAGGTTTACAATCCAAGCAGTTGTAACTGAATGCTGTCTCTCACATGGAAAAAAATTCTGTACATGCTGTACATTCTTCAGTGCAAAATAAAATCCAGATGGCCTTTATTTTACAAAAAGAGTGGGACCAGCAGATGAAGAAACAGAAGTCCTTTCTTACTCACATCCATTTCCAAACCTTGCGAAAAAAAGCAACCAGTCAAAAGCTCTTGTGACTGGCCAAAGGCAGGCAGTTACCAAATTATGAGATAATAATGTGAGGAGAAACATGTTCTTTCCAAAAATAAAAGGATATTGCCAGATGTAAATTGAATTAGTATAGGTATTTATCATCTTGAAGTCCAACAAGTCAGTTTTTAAAAGAGAGCTGGACAGCCTGGCATGTGGAAAAGTCAGGTCTGATGAAGAACATAGGCTGCTGTCACAGAATATTGGGAAAAAAAATGGAACGAGGTAATTTTGAGTGGAAAATGCATATGTTCTGTTATTGACAAAGGCTGGATGGAATACTCCAGGGATATCAAGATACCTTCTCAATTTCTTTCAAAAGAAAATTTAAAGAAGTTTCCCCTAGTTTTGTGCTGGGGTGGAAACAGTTAACTAATGGTCAATTGATGCCCTCTTCCTGCCACAGCATACTAAAACTAAGAGGAAATAAGAAAGGATCCCTAGTATCCATTTAAAATTTGCTTAAGATTTTCAGAAAATTCAGTGATTCATTTGCACAAATAATGAAGGCAGACATTCCTTTTATTTTCCATCAGTATTACAAAGGGGGCTTTTTTGAAATATGTTTTGAAATGTTTCTATGTATATAACTTTATAGTTGCTGTTTGCTCCTATGACCCCTTCTCTTCCTTCCAGTTTTGCTTTTAAATAGAGAAAAGTAGAGAAAAAGCACATTTAAAAAAAGGTGTACTTTCGCCAAAAGAATTTTTTTTTCTCTTTTAAATCCATTAAAAATATTAGGAAAAAGATTGAGGGTTTTTTTTGTTTTAAAAGTTCAGATTTAAACAATAGCCTCCATTATGGTGGGATGATTTAGATCTAGATCTATTAACAGCTTTGAAGATAAGCCAAGCACTCAATCCTCAGAAATTAATTAAGTGAAAATACTAAAAGTTTCATTTAGTTTGGATGGGAGGAGAAAGGGAGGGATCCGTATGTTCCAGTGTGGCTGGAGAATTAAACAAATAAGGAAACTGCCAGGGATACTGAGGAGTTTTCTTTACACTAAACAGAGATACAAAACAACAAAGCAGTAATAAAAAAAAATGTAATTAAGAGAGAGCGGTTTTCCTTCCAAATTTTCCTCTGAGTTCACAAACTGTATCACAGCGTTCTAGGTGCTGTAATAAGGGGGAACAGTGCTGTGGTTTTTTGGATGAAATTTTGTTTGATCTAAAGAAAAAAAAAAAAAAAAAAAAAAAAGTAGAAGGTTTTATTTTGCTCCAAAAATTCCTAAGTGAAATACAGAATCTCCACCCCTTAAAGCAAACGTCCACTAAACCCCGTAGGTGGCTGCGATGTGTACGCTCTCCTACCCGGCGTTTTTTGGTGCTTTACGAGAGGAGGCTGAGCGCAGCGCTGTTGTGTGCAAACCCCGCCGGTGCCCCGTCGGTGCGGGCACAGCTGCGTGCGCACAAGCCCACGGGCACACACACACCCGGGTGGGCACAGACCCGGGTGGGCACGCACACACCCGGGTGGGCACAGACCCGCGTGGGCACACACACACCCGGGTGGGCACACGCACACCCGCGTGGGCACACACACACGCGGGTGGGCACAGACCCGCGTCCGCCCGCACGCCGGGCCCGCAGCAGCCGCGCCGCGGCCGCTCTGGCCCTGTCCCTGCGCTGTTCCGCCGTAGCTCGCTGCCATCCCCGGCCCAGCCTGTCCCGGCCCTCGGTGCCAGCCTGTGTTCCAGCACCGGGAAGGCAAGGCCTGCGCTGGAAGAGAGGTGTCCAGCAACAGCCTCCTGCAGTCGCAGGGTGCTTCTGGATTCTCCCCCCAGCTGTCGTGCTTCGTGCTCTGTCCCCCCCGCCCGCCTCCATCAGCTGCGGGAGGAGGGAGCCCGGGATCCCGCCGGGAGCTCCAGGGCAGGTACGCAAGAGCCAGAGTTCAGAGAAGCACCAGTGCCTACTACGCAGCTGAGAGACTTCTTGCCTGAGGGAAACAGCATAAGACTGTAGCTAAATGCCATCAACAGCTAGAAATAGTTGCTTTCATTTGGATCAGAGGTCGCCTAGCTCTAAATTGGCTGCTGTGAAGGAGAAAATAAAAACAAGAGCTGTGAGTCACAGGTTCTGAGGGAAGGGATGTGTAAAAGACTGTAATGGATTCCTCCCTGCTGCCGACATCCTCCAAACTACCCCTGGGCTGTAGCTTTATGAAGGCAATGAAAGCTGATATTTCCATACCCAGATACTTATTTAGCCAATATTAGCAAACCAGCATAAGCTCAAACACATTGCACTGTTTTGTATGCTCAGATCTGAGACACCATGAGAACAGCACTGAAATGATCTGATTTCATATTCCTTAATGAGTTTTCCTGCTACTAGAAACCTCTCACATGCACTCAGCTTTGTTCCAGAAATGACTACGTAAGCTTTTGCTCAGGACCAGACCTCTAAAACCAAAAAGAGTTGGACAACACTTACTGTGAACTATGAACTATGCAGACAGTTCTTAAACATCTTATTGAAGCTATGTTGCTCATCAAAACCAGCAACCTTAATATGCAATCACATTTGCTTGATTTTTTGTTGTTTATGTATTTTATTAAAATTCCCTTCCTTACAAGAAGTCTTACATGAATTACGTGACTAAACAATTTAGAGAAAGCAAATGCTACAGCAATATAAGTACAGCTGGAGGAAATTCCTGTTTTATGTAAGCCAGAAAGTGATTTGTATTTTCAGTAAGAAGTTTTGTGTTAGTGGGTTTGTTTGTGTATCTTTATATGACACATTCTCTTCTAATGCACTCAAAATCTATATTTTCAGTATCATTGTTCATTCATACTCCACACAAGTCCATCTTTTTCTGTTACAGCTTCTTGTGTTGAACATGGTATTCCAGACAAGGATACACAATTGATTTATACAATATTATCATTCATTTGATAACATTTCTGCACCTTTGTTTACAAGTTGTTTGTTTTTATGGTGTTATGTCTTCAGCACACATACTTGAGCACTCATTCTGACTGATAAGATACCTTCATGGGTGAATAAAGCTGTTTTGGATTTTTGATATTTCTATGAATACTTCTCAGCATTCCTTTTTCAGTCTTCTATTTATCAATCCTGAAAAAATAGTCTGATGACACATTCAGCAACGGTATTACATTTCCCTAACATTCTATAAAGAAATTTTTGTTGTCTGGCAAAGGTATTATCTGATGGCACAGGGAGAAGCAGTTCCATGCATTTTTTTATTGTTTATTAGGTTTTATTTCAATGACAAATTGTGCCTTAGTGAGCCAGGCCAGAGTTTAGGAAACTTTTCCCCTCTAAGTTGTGTGATTGCTCGTATAAAAAAAAAAAATGCAATGAATTTTTGAAAACACATGGAGTCTCTTTTAGGAGTCAGTGAAATAAATTTGCATCTTTTCAATTAATTTATTTTTTTATATTACTTCAGTAAGCTCCAGGTGAGGCCTTGAGACTGAAGCTGTCCCACACAGTGAAAATCCATATTTTTAAATTTAAACATTCTGTGAGAAAGCAGAGAGCCAAGAGGATTAATTAAGTCTTTTTCCATCATATCCAATGTAACTGGAACTGCCTTTTGGAAATAATTTTGGAGACTACCTAGAAAATCCTACATAGTAATAATAAAGGTTTAACAACACTGCAATAAATTTATCAAGTTAGTATAGTTCATTCTCTTCCACCTATTTTACCTGGAAAGGAACAAGTTATATTTGAAAACTGTGTAGAAATGTTTGTGAAAACTGACGCTTCATCTTACTACCTAGCTGTGCAGGTGACAAATGGAAGGACTCTTTTTCCTGTGTTTGTTAGACCTTACTGTATTCTCCAGAAAAACCTAGTGAAGGGGCCAGAGGATCCTGGGAAGAGTCACCTGGCAAAGCAATTGTCTTATTCTACGGAAATCAGTTCTTATCTCTCTATAATTACTGTCCTTCCTGTCAGTGGTCTACTTCATTTAGACTGTAAGTTTTTACAGGCAATAAGATGAGACTCATTTCATCATACATTAGCCTTAGAAAAGAAAGAACCTCATTTCAGTTAGTTTTCCAGGCTCTCTGCACATTTAATAAAGAGAAAGAGAGAGAGAGACTTCAGAGGATGATTCATCTTCCTTGTCTAAGACTGGAATAATATTAATTGCTCTCTGGACATTATTCTCACCACGTCTTCCTGATGACAACACTTTAAACCAGATGTTAAGCTATGGATAGATAAAGTTAGGTGAGATGACTCAGGCCCTTTTGTGCATTGCCTGACACCTTATCTCAGTTGCAATTTCCAGACACGACTTTAGTAGAAATGAATAACAATATATTGAGTCAAATGGAGACCTGATGTAGTTTTACAGTTTTTTGGTGAAAATGTCATAGAGACGTTAAATTTTCAAGGGAGTTCTCAGCCTGCATTAGGCAGAAGACCAAGCCATATGTCTACAGTGGTTGTTTCTTCCCCTTTTTATGTATTATATGGAGTGGGGCAATATTGAATTACTGTAACTCACTGTTTTCTGATACAATACCTCAAGGGCCCCAGAATGAGATCTGATGGACTTGTGAGCTTCATAAACAACATGCATTTTTAGGTGAAGCAGAGGATTTCTGCTGACCTGCCTCCTCTGCAGCTGGGAGCCCACCTCGCAGAAAGAATTGAGAGATAAGTTTATTTCTAGTCATGATAACCCAAAACTGAGTTTGTTATAAAAGTGCTTCATCTAAACCATGTTTAATATAGTTTTATAGCCCATTAGTGCCATTTTTAAGCTGCAGAAAGCCTAAACCAAAAACCTAGCCTGTAATTCAAGATGTGTTTTATAACAGTGCATCAAAACAGAGGCTGTTTATTCAACTCCTGTGTGCTTTAACATCTCCCAATACCTCACCAGAGCTTCCTAATCCAAAGAGATGGATTTTCAGTTCACATTTGCTGCACATCCCTAGAAGGTGACACAGAACTTAGTCTTTAATAAAATTACCACTAGAAATATATTTTAGAGAATTGGTAAATTGCAAGAGTGAGTTTTTTGGTGCCTAAATACTGTTCAGTTCAAAGCAGAAGGCTTCGCTGCAGGGCCTTCTGTATGGGCAGCATCTTCTTTGTAAAGCTGTTTTGCCCTACAAGTGATTTTGTGCTAACTCAGCTGTGCTGGACCCCGTGGAGCAGTGAGATAGTGAGTCATGGCAAGGAGCTGCAGGTTTTTCACCCATCCTTAACCAATCCATGTCTGGGCCCATCTTCCACATCTCACTGTACAAAAATATACATTGTGGGAGTCATACAGGAACAGAAGTTTTGGATTATGTCTTACTCCACTTATATACCTACACAAATGGGTAAATTATGTGACTCTATAGGCCTTGGCACATACATGTTGCAAATTGCCTTTTCAGTGAATCCAAAACCACAGCTGAAAAATAGCATGTCTAAAGTTTCTGCATAGCAGATTCCCCAAACATTTCTGTCAGCAGTTGTCTTATCAGATATCCAAGTTCAGCTGTTGCAGGCTTTTGCTTTCACTTAGGGAAAAATCCATCTTGTGAAATAATTGTCAAGAGTTCTTGAAAAAAACATGAAAAATGACAATTAAATATTCATGATTCATATGCTAAAATTCACATTTTTCTGTGGTCTGTGAATGTTGATTTCTGAAATACACATGACAGCAAATGGAAGAAGCTTAGCTTCAGAGGGGATGTTATAAAGGTAAAGAATCTAATTTAGCAGTTCTACCTTTGTTCCGCCTTATATCATTCTGTTAGGTGGGTTAGGGCCTTTTCTGTCTTTTCTGCCCCATAGTATTTAACCTCATTTTAAAGAACAGCTGTATTTCTTCACCCATAGCATACTGTGAATGCTCATTAGGCGAGAGGTCTTCCTTTTCAAAATGTTTTAAATATACTAATTATTTTCTAAAGTGCCTCTAGCACATTCTAATTCAAAGTTAAATAATTTCAAATAAATGCATCATGATATATTCTTTCACTTGCCAACATCCAAATAAGAAGTAAAATATCTCATTTAAATTCATTATGGCTTTTGAGTCCTAGAGAAACAGTTTGCGAGACAACAGCAACCATTTGAAGGTGAGGGTATTTCCCCAACATACTCTCCTTCAGCAGAGGTAACTAATACTTCCTAAAATATATGTGTTCCATTTGGTAATATTCAAAACTTTTCATTTTCAGCTTCGCTACCTCAAAGCAAATTATGATTTGTCTATGTCACAAAAACTCCAAATGAAGGAAACGCACAACAAGTGTATCCCTCAGGCAGGTCAGAAGACACAAACTTCTATTTACAAAAGTTATATTTGTATACTTCTCTCTCTACTGTACTGGCTGTCAAAGCTGGTCTCTAGGCACCATTATGACCTATCTATTCTTTTTGTATCACACCACATTTTGTTAAAGTGACAAAGAAACTTCACAAGGTGTGAAAGCGATGATCTTCAAATATATTCTGTGAATTCACATACAGAGGGACAGACTTCTTTTTTCTCGCTAATTATCTCTGTTTTCTGCTGAACTTTGGCATTCATATTTGTGTATGTTGCTTCAATAAATTAAATATATTGATTGACTTAAACGGTAGAGTAATATTTTCATGTAAAATTTTTCATGTACTTTTTAGATTCTAGTGTGTAGAGTACACAACAAATATACAACTAATTTCAGGTAAACTGACTCAACCCTTTACAAAATCGTGCATATATAGGTATAATCAGGAGCTATCTGTTTCTAAACTAAAAGAAAAAAACCTCATTTTGATTAACTTTATAAAGCTCCAGTAAGCCAGTACAATAATGCTAACAAATGCCAGCAGGATCTAGCTCAGAGCATAAAGACTGTTTCCAATGTCAGAAGAACTCATTATTGTTTGATAACCAGATTTTTGCAAAGATAAAGTGTACCAAGAACAGCATGGATCTTTATGATCTTCAGAAGTGGTGCTAGGACAGAGTAGTTTTGGAGGGTTGACCCAAAGTCATATTGTAATTCCATGGAGCTGGGACTTCTTCTCAGCCACTTTGTTTCCTGTAGTAATCCATTTCCTCAGCCAAATGTTTGTTTTAATACTGGCCACCAAGAGATAAAGCTTCTCTACCTTAATGAGACCTGAACCCCAAAGCCCTCTGGATTCTTAACCGAACCCTGATACTGACTTTCTTTTATTTTCTCCCCTTGGCACAAATAAGTCTTGTTTCTATTGGGCATTAGGCATTTATTCTGCCCTGTTGTTCTCTAAAATTGCCCTCAAAACCCCAAGCCACTCAGCTCCTGAGCAGAATCCAGTTTACCCACAGAAATCCAAAGTGTCTCAGAGAGGAATCCACAATACTGACAAGACAGACTGTGAGCAAGAAATTCTGAGGGCAGGAACAAATCTTAGATTTATTTTGCATTTTTTGAAAGATGTCTGCATCCTCTCAGGATTCTGATTTAGATGCATGAATAGCCTGAGTCATTATCTGAGGATTAAGTAGAAAAAAGAATACATCTACCAATTCCAATGATTAAACATCTGAGCCTTGTCAGGACTTGCATGAATGTGAACAGAACCCTTAGAAATAGAAGTATAGATACTTTCAAAGTGCATTAGTGGAACAGATGCAGGTATTTAAATGGTATGAACTTTGGCAGCAACCTAATGAAGGCTTTGAGAACTTTGATTTTGATCCCAGACTGAAGTTCTTAGGTCCTTTGTGGCACTTACACAACTAGTCACGAGAAAATCGTTTTTTTTGTGTTTAAGGAGTTGAGTTGCTCCTTTCTGTACAACTGTGAGTCTGAATGTGGAGGTGCTGATGGCCACTTACCCTACACAGCCAGAGGGCTCTCAGAGGATCCACCATAATGAAAACCATACCTATAGCTGCTTGTTCCATACTATAATGTATGGCCTACTTGCACTTGTGCATATTTCCGTATATTATCCACCGCACTCTTTTTACGTCTGCTTTGTGAGTTTTGGTTTAGTTTTGTTTGGGGTTTATTTGGACGGATTTTCCCCCTGTTCCTGCTCATTGTCTGATCTTTTAACTTTTGGCCATTTTTTTTCAGTCGTTTTATTTCAAAGGACTTGTTAAGAAAGAACAGAAATTTAGTCTACATGAAGACCACAGTAGCAGACCTTCTGGTTCTGTGATTAACAGAATAATCATCTGTTTTGTTGTTGTCACTCTAGAAAAATTACTCCGTTCACTATCCTCTGCAAATTTAGTTGCACATCTGTCTATACAGACAGACATGTACCTCTGGCATATATTGAGTAGAACACATTGCACAGGAACAGATTGTTGCTTGCTTGCTTGCATTGTTTTTGCAGAGTAGCAATAATTCAGCAGGACCTGGCAGAAGATTTTACTTTTTTCACTTAACAAAATGACTGCAAGGTTTCTGCATGTTTTTGTGACAGAAAAAAATTCTTGAAAATGCTTATCTTACTGGCATTTAAATTATGCTGCAAACCTCTTGATGCAGCTATAAAATGATCTCTACTCCATTTTTTATTTCAAGGCTTTTTGGTTTTGTTTTGATAAATGATAATGGTTAAGACTAAGACATGAAAAGACATTTCAGTTTTGCTATTTAATCAAACTCCAATTGATCAATAACATTATATTTAAAAACCCTTATCTGATGCATTTTACACCTTTTTCTATAGTTATCTTGGTATTAATTTACTTTTTAAAAAATATTATAATAATTCTATATATGGAACATAATCTCACATTTTATGAAGTATGACAACAGGAAATCTCTCTATCCATTTTTAAAGTATAATATAATGATTCAACATGAAACAAAACACTTGCCCAAAAGCCTGTTCCACAGGTAGAGTGGGAAATGAGAAATCTAATGGAAAAGACAGGAAAAGTCAGAGTGTCACTACCAGAGCTAGACTTAGGGCTGAGGCTGCCAGAGCATCCCACTCTGCTCACAAGGGAACAAGTCACATGTGCAAAGGAACACAACACCCCTGAAAAGGGATTATCTATGCCTCTGTAACCATATATTCATTCTTTCTTCATATTCAGATAGCAAGAAAGAGAATTATGTGGTATCATGTTATCCATTAAAGATGCACATTCTTATCACAGAAATTCAGTGATTTCACCGTAACTCTCCCAGTCAGCGTAACATTAGACTTCCTTCTGCAGATTACTGATTGCAGGCTCTTGGTGCATGACCAGATTAGTCCCATGATGGGGGCTGTGTGCTCAGACCTGAACAGTGCTCCATCTAGAAGGTGTTAAAAATATGTGACTTTTACCTGCATTCTGCCGTTGTGCTGAAACAACAGTAAGAGCAAGAAGTTCTAGACTTAGCTATACATACACATCAGGAACTGGAAAATCCATTATGCACTATGGGTCAGGAGAGCATAGCTGACTGAGAGAATGCTTGACAACAGTGAAAACCAATCCTGCGCATCAGACACCCTCTCCTTTCTCACACACACAGAGCAATTATTTGTTGTGCTGCCACGGGGAGTGCTTGCTATTAGTGGAAACCGTTTCCTGTCTGCTGCTTTCAGTTTTGCAAAAGGCTAGGGAAGAGAGATGGGTATTTCCCTTCCATACTAACTGCAGGCTCAACATGAACCCAGATAGGTAATGTGATTAATAATTAAAAGCTATGTTAGCAAGTGACACAGTATCTGCCTCTACAAGCCCAATTCTGCCCCAGGGTTCAGAGGAAAATCTGCACTCTTTAGCTTGCTCAGCTCATGTTAACATTTTTCACTTTTCTATTTTGAGTCATTTGCCAGCAAGATTTGGGTGAGCTGTTACTCATTTTCATGCTGATTTTTGGATGGGTTGTTTGTTTGCTTTCTTTTCTTTTAAAATTTTGTTTTAAGAAACTAGGACAGCAGATATTTTTCTTCAAAGCCATTTCAATTAACAAGGCTCTTTAGAACAAGTCAACACAGATTAACCTTCAGGTGGTAGGCAAACAGAAAATCTCCCTCCCCAAGGCCAGCAGTTGAAACAGTTACAGGGAAGGAGAATAGGGGCGAAACGTGACATGGTGGCCATTCTCAGCATTGCCAGTTCTAGTTCTGTATTCTTCAGGTGCTCTTTTGCCACTGAGCATGGACTGGACAAAAAAAGTCTTAAGGTTGGAAGAGCTCTCTGACCAATTTATTTAAGCATCCTTCAGGACAATTAGAAGCTTTGAAAGGAGGGTTTATGGACATGTATTAGAAATATGACCATGTATCACTGAAATGTGAAGGAGGTAGGGGAAAAAGATGAACTCTTTTGACTTCTTGACTATTTCACAATCTAGGCTTCTTCAAAGAAGACAAAACCCTATTTTTTATGCTTGTGTTAAACGTCTTTATGTTTAAATGACCTGAGAAGCACCAGGAAGACCTTTTTTTTGAAGATGCACATGCTTACGATTTTATTTGTGGTGACAATTTTATGTTTTAACCAACTTGTAAACTGGGTACAAAAATCAGCCAAAAGCCTTTACGTTAATTGAATGAACCTTCCCACACTGGGTACTAAGGCTCTTATAGTCTGGTTTTTCCTGTGGATATTCAGGCTCCATTAAGCTTAATTTTCACACAGGAAGTTTATCTGACATTTTTATTTATTTTAGAACATTATTTTCTTTGCTCAAATAAACAAAGAAGTTACAAGACACAATTATTTCTGAATTTGAAATACTTAGGTTACCAATTTTAATTTTCATAATGTTTCAACTATCAAACAAACCTTAAAATTACTTTTTATACAAATATCAAATTATACGACAAATGCTTCTCGTTACATACACCACTTTAAGTTTGCATGCATACTAGAAATTATGTTTTAACTCTTAATGTTATACGTTTTTGGGAATGTGCCTAAAACAGTAAATATTTTCTTGCATCTTTTTTCAAGTGCCTGAAAAACACAGCTTGGAAATGGAAGTTGCACATTCCTCTGAATTTTTATTTAAACAGTCTGAAGTGAAACATTCCAGTCCTAGGATCATGTTAATGAGTTTCTTCATTAAGTGCTTCCGGTTAGACCTGAATATTGCTAGAATTCTCTTACTGTATGCTGATGCCATTTCACTATTTCATCTCAGTCACAGGTACCTCCTCCTTCCCCTCAGTATTGCTCTGTTTAACTGTTTCAGGAAAACATCTCATCTTAATGAGGTGCTATGGCACTTCCAGTGGAATCTCTCCCACTTGGCCTCTCCCTGTGTCATGATACACAATGATTTTTGTACCTCTCTGACTGTAGTATTAAGATGTGGCAACTTTGTTTTCTGACTGAATACCTGCTTCGGGTATGATTAAAAAGGCCAGCCTGTTGTAGAGCTTCTTCTCCTCCTAATCTCAGCACGGTTCAGTGACAAATTTCAGGTTGTGCCAAACCTTTATCTGCCTTGCCCAGCCTCCAGAGCTCCTGGCAAAAGGCAGTTTCGGCTACATTCACATCCCATTCCTATCCCAGGGCAGCTAGTCCGCTTCTGAGAGATGATGAAGAGAGATTTGTTTTTTTAGATTTAAAAGAGTAAATCTCATTTACAGTAACTGTAGAAAGCACTTAGGAATCTTCATCACCCTCGGTCACCTTAATGTGCATTATGATCAAATTCCAAGGCTTTTCACTGGTATGTATAAAAAGAAATTTCTGAAATTGATCTTTAAGAAAGTTTATAGGGGCTGGATTTCAAAGGGACATCAGCATTGTTGAGAACAGGCACAGATTCAGCAGTTGAAGTAGGATCCTACAGTCAGCTGGTAACCTTCAAAATTGTAGCCTAGAAAATTAAATTCCTATTTGCCCTACAGGGATTGTGACATTATCTGTTATATGGTGAATATGTAAATAATTGTTTTTGTTTCCATTTTCTTCTGCCAGTGCCGAAGAAAAAAATGAAGTTTTAAAATTCTTCAGATTTTTTTCTGGCATTCATAAGTGAGCATCTCCAGCCTAGAAGCTAGCACAGAGTCAAATTTCAGGAATCAAAAGAAGGCAGAGATGAACATTATGGGAACGACAGGATACATGTGGACTCCTGGGGAAAAAAAAAAAATTCTCATGTTAGGAAAAATTTCAGCAGGATAGTATAAGCAGTTTTCTTATGTCATAGCAGTCTGGAGTGGGCTTTTTGCCTCCTCTGCTGTCAAAAGCTCACATATCTAGTTTATATTGTATGCTTTTAAAGCCCAGTAACAAAAGAAATTATTTTCCTAGTAAGGGTGGATAATTTACTTGCTCTATGATACCTCTCAGCTTTCTATAAGAAAAAAGAAAATGACAACATTCCACATGCTGGAACTATGTTGCCTTATTGCAGGATTGTGCTTATGTTTTGAGAACAACTTACTCATTATTGGTAAATGTGAATGACATCACTAAAACAGAAAGATACCTTATTCTGTTCACCAAAGTTAATCAATAAAAAGGCTTCTTCCCAATCTCTTTTTTTTTATTTCTGAAATGGGATGTGTGTTTTATTACAGTAACCATGAAGATTTAAGAGTATATGCAAGACAAAGTTTATGAAGACAACTAATATTTGCTGCTAGGTCAACTGATCCCATTTTAAAGAAATAAAAACAGATGAGCCAAATCTTGAAACATGGATTTTTCCAACAATATTGGCTGACCTACTAGAAGATACTACTTGCAAACGTGGCGTGATGAAATGTTTTATCTGTGACGATGACTGGTAGTCATAGGCTTCCTATCTTATACTTTACAAGAGCATTTTATTAGAAAAAACAAGGAACATGTACTGGAGGGAAACTAAGGCATCATATAATAGACAATGTTAATTTAATCTAAACTTTGAAGTGAATTTCAATTTCCAAACTACTATATCAGCCTTTTAGATCAGAAACCAGAAAATCCTGAGGTTTTCCTCCTCCTATGTTATAATGCAAACCAATGATCTATTATTGGAAACTATTTTATTGGTAGCACAAACATATTCAACTTGTACTTGAAGAACAAGTGCAACCTGTACTTGCCTTAAGGAATAAACAGTGAAACATTTATGAAACGTGTAAATTATCCTTAAATGACTGCAAAACTGTAGAACAGTTTTATATAGCATGTCTTATTAAAATCCTGCTAAGAGAGTACAAAGTTGGTTGGCTTAATGTGCATTATATATTTTTAAGCAAGATACATATTGCATGAACCAAGGAACACTGGGATTTTTTATTTTGTAAATAGATATATCTTCACCCGTCTTTGTCATAGCCCAGGTCTAAGTAATTTATATCATTATTATTGTTCTCTATTGGCTGACTAGCTGCTGCCACAGCCTGATATTTTAACAAGCCGAGAAATGGGGGACCTTTTAGGGAATTTAAACCTAAACCAGGAAGAGCTTTAGGCTTCAGTGCCATTCATCCTCTATACCTGGAATTGCATTAGAAGGGTGCTTGGAGATTTGTTAGGATAGAGGTAGATGGAAAGGAGAAAAGAATGGCTATGGAAGGGAGAGAAATGCATAAGTCAGAGAAAAAAGCTTCATGCTGAGTCTTTACACTGTGAACTCTCATGTCTGAGAAATGAAGATCTATCAAAATGAATGTTAAATTGGGAAATATGGCTTTTGAGCAAAGAACATGGTTTTCAAGTCGTCTGACTGATGCATAACCATGCCACAGCTTTTATTACTGGCCAGGAAATAAAGCAACCAAGTTACTGAAACTTTCTTCTCTCCAGAGTTACATTTGAAAGGGAACTGTGTGTCCTCTTTTCTTCCATGCATAAGGTGACACAACTGCCTTTCCCAAAATGTCCCTGGCTTTCCCAGCTGGGATCAACAGAACTAAGATGGCTGGTGTGAAAGAAGCAGAGACACGTCCAGGCTCCCCATGGCCTAGTGGGATCAGGTCTTCAGGGAAAGCAAAAGATGCTGTTTTGTGCTTGTGTACCCTGAGGGACAGTGTCTGCTCCAGCTTACAGGGTTGCTACTCCTCTCCTCTCAGCCAAACTGGTTTGTCAAGGGAAGGAAGGTGGGACAGCATGTTTGTATTCATCCTTTTATCAGTAATTTCCCATTCTTCCACTTAAACCAGAGTTCTCTCCAAATTACAGTGCAGCAGCTCAAGGACCAAATCTACCTGGTCCTTCTCCTCTTTTCTGCCATCAAGAGGCTGGGCATTGTCTGCCTACTTCTGATAGCACGTTCTTTGTTCTGTGTTCATGCACCGTTGCACCAGTGGAAGGTAACCAGTCGTTCTTTTAGTTGTATCAGAACAATTGGAAATACAGGCAAGAGATAATTTCTAACATCATCATCTAGGTGGGGGAGTGTAACAGCAAAAGCAAGTGTGCAAGTCAGGGGAAAAGAAGAAATACAGTGGAAAGCTGTGTATCTCGCTGAAAATTGACACTGCTACCTAGAGAAAAGTATATAACTTTGTGCTTCACCTTCCATTATTTGGTCACTTAAGGGATTCCGTAGCCTGAAATTGCATTTATTTCCGTGTTCTGTTTAGGCAAAGAGTTCTCCTCCCCTGTCTCAGGCATCTCAGAATGACTTGACTGTACTACATTATCTTTGTTTTGCCCTTCTATGAGGACTTTTGCATCTATGAGATTTCTCAACGATGCTCCAGCTGCATGCTGACCGGAATACAAAGTTTGGTTTTTGCGTTAAGGCAAACATGCACTTCTCTTTGGGGAATCTCCATGCTGGAATTTGTCTGTCACTGTGACATTAGATGTAGAAGATTTAAAACTATCCCATCAGCTATTTGATGTGCACAGACAAGTCACAATAAAAGGACATCTTGCTTATACATGGGGGCGCATGCTGCTCAGTAGAAGTCAACTTTATTAGAAATAGCTATTCTACTTAGAAACATCATGTCAGTTTAGTTTTATTGGCGGGAAAAAATTACCCACACAATAAATAAGGAGGAGAATTAAAACTGAGGCCAAACACACAGTTTTGTGATGTTCTTTTGTAGAGCTGCTTCTCTTAGACAGCAACAACCAACATAGCTTCACCAGTGTGACTGAAGTTTCTCTGACTTACTGCAGCTACGGATTCGATCCTGTTATTTGAACAATTGTACAGGAGTGCCTGATGTTCAGGAGTTAGGGGAAGCTAGACAGCCATGTGGTGTCACATAAGCCAACGATTTGGCCTTAATTTTGTCTGACTAAAGTATGTAAAGCAGCGGTCATGAAAACAGTAAGTAAAGACAAAGAAGTTTTGTCCTAAAATTGCTTAACGAAGGCAGCACTGGCTGAACAGTAGCACTGGTTTTTAGTGACCTTTCATAAAGAAAAGGCAGTCTGTCTGTCATTATGCAAATTCAAGAACATCTGTTCCATGAAACCCTGTAATAATGCCTGAGGTTTGCATGGTATGAGAATAAAAAGTGTTTTGACAAAGGCTACAGAGTATGCTTGTATTAGCCAGACAGCCCTTTTTTCTAGTCCAAGTCTACCTCAAGTGTAGGGGGCCAGACCTTCAGCTGGAGTAAATTGTTGTGGCTCAGTGGAACTGGTTTCTCAGAACACTGTTTTATTTTGTGAATAATGAAATCTAAGAGGTAACCCCTTTATCAGAGCATTGCTATTTCTTTAGTGACAATGGCAGCGACGGTTGAGTGACACAATGTGAAGTGTTTGTTGCAGCCTTCCTATGCAAGCCACAAAAGAGGCAGTGAGCGCTGTTTTAAGAAGTCTGCCAACGACTAACTCACATCTGCTTTCGTTTAATGAAAAAAAAAAAGAAAAGAAAGCAATATTGACAGCAGATATAAACAATAAGTGGATGTCTCAGTTCTGTTTCATACTTAATAAACCTCAGGAAACACCTATTAAAATCTATTGATTTTTCCCAAGACCATTACCACCTCTGAATTTAAATGATGGAGGGGCTGGTGTGCTGAGGGTCATGACTGCTGGGGACTTCTGCACTCCAGTGGCGACTGATAGAAATATTACGAAGATGGAGATCAGACAATGTACAGCTGCTCACATAATCTTTTTAGGAAGAGCAACTGCAGGCTGCTTCCATAGGCCTAACTAGAGCACGGGGGAATTAGAGCAGAATTTCATCTTGCTGACATACGTCACAGCTCCTTTTCAACATCAGAAGCAGGAGCCTCCTCCGTGTGTGAAGCCAAAAGATAGCTCTGTCCTTGGCTGCAGGGGGAAGGGGGAGACTGCTTGACTTCTCTGCACGGAGGTAGTCATGGGCTAATGTCAGTCCTTGCTAGAGGACCTGCTGTAGAGCAACCATCACCCTTTCAGAGCCTAGCTGAGCAACATAGGACTCAAAAAAATGTTTCTGTCATACTTATTTTTAAAAGCACTTATTAACTTTCACATCACAGATATACACAGATATATACACAAATATTTGCAAGGGCTCACAATCAGCTGGGAAGTTTTCCTCTATTACGGGGTTTTATTTGATTGTTTTCAAAATCCAGCCTGGTTTTCAAGGGTGGGAATTTAGCCAGCTTATCTATAGGAATGCAAACATTAGACATTAGACCTAAGTTGAGAAGGTTCCTCTGGCCGATCAAAGGTGTTTAATATACATGGGAGGGTTCAGTGTCTGCCTCTTCCCATGTCTGTTCACTAAATACAGGGTGGAAGCCAGGACTTAGCTCACACTACCCTCACGGCCTCCACAAAGCTAAACAGGGCTGAAACAAATCCTACCCCAGAGCCCAGAATGGGCTATGATAAGTGATTGGACTTAATTTCCGTTAAACAACTAAAACCAGGCAAGAGTCTGGCATTTGTTAAACAATTTGGCAGTTATTTTGGGGGCGATGGTGAAAATAGTGCAATCTACACGGTCTCTGGTCTCCTTTCAGGAAGTCACCACCGCAGCCGGTGATTGTTGATGTGGATGTTTGCCGGAGATGAGCTCTGTGTCCCCTTTTCTCACTGCAATCCCTTTCGTGCCTGTTGAAAGTGGCAGCAGTGTAGGACCATCTGCCTTGCCACCGCAGGGCTGAAATGTTAGCCTTGGTCTGTAGTGACTTTCTTGGGCAGGATGACCATCCAGCAATGATTCCTGCAGTGAGTGGCCTTAATGGAACTCTCGGGAAGTGGCTGTGTTTCAAGCACAGGGTTACTCGTGTTCCCGAGGGTAGCACATGAGCAATGGGCTATTTCTGGCAGTTGTCATCATGGACTGGTACACATCCCGTGGATATTTTTTCCTGCACCTTGCAGGTTTGGGGGTGGCATCCTGGGGAGAGCTGCTGGTTTCTGTTTGTGTTTTTTTCCAATACCTCTCATTTATTCCCTCATGAATTAAATTTACCTTTGGCAGTGATCCCAGCGCCATATCAATTTTGAGTCTGTGGGTTTTTTTCCCAGTAAATATCTGGGACTAAAATGTTGGGAGTAAACTACACAGCAGATTAAAGAAATAGATATCAATCTTTTTTTTTCCAATAATGCTTTTAAACAGAATAGGTGAATGAAAATAGCAGATGAATGGTTAAAGCCTCAACTTGTTTACTGCTAAAATTGAAATGTTTTCCACTCTTTAAAATTTATGGAGATGTTTTACCCTCAAAATTGGCATTATTAATTCTTAGACTGAGTGAGCTGAAATACGACAGAAAAAGCAAACAGAATTTTTTCTTACAAGATATAACCAAAAGGTCAGAATTATATAAAGTGTGCTGAGGCTTTTGTGAAAAATGATGTTTTTAATCTGAAATGACCTTCTTGCATTTCTAAATGCAGTTATCGATCAAATATAGAAAAATCTATAGTGTTTTCCTTCTCTATGTGAATCATCTTGCTTTCCAAGGTGGAATTCAGAAAAGGAAAAATGTAAGACAAAGCAAGAAAACCCAAAAATATCCTAAATCAACTAATACCTTCACAGAGTTTTAAAATACTGGAAAGATCAAATTTCCTAAAACATTCCTAAAATAAAAATATTAATGAACTTTTCAAGATATTTTATACAAGAGTTATATTCTTCCACCAGCTCTACAATTGCAATGGTCAAGTTAACTCGGTAAAAAATAGTGCATTAATTCTACATTTCCTGTATTTTTTATTGCTTTCATTGCTAGTGTTTGTGAAATGTTAATAGACAGTCACATCAACCAATATACGCCTGCAGCTTTAGCTTCATCTTAATATGCTATTATGTGATTACTATATAATGCATCAGAAATTACTTCTCATTATTGTTTTTAATCATGATAATTAACTTGGATGCCTTCTTCAAAAGTCTAATTTTGCATCTTTATTTGAAATCATAAGAGACCTTCCTTCGAACCTGAGACATGCCAGAACCAGACAGACAAATTATGTCGCCAACCCTTATTTTATTACTGGTTACATGACAAGTTTGTACTCTTTGGTGAATCTCTCTATGAAGTAAACAACCTTGTTTGGTCATGTTGTATATAGATAGTGAATAACACATTCAGTTAGCTAGCTTTCCAGAGAGGCAGAATGTGAGGAAGCAGAGATCATTTATTTATGGCATGATTCATATTTTAAAGCCATCATTTATTTATAGTGTTGATGCAGTTTTCTTACTACTGTCGTATCACAGTTGCCTATGCTTTCAAATAACACAAGACCCCATATATTCCACAAACCAACACCCAGTCACCATGGGCCATGAGTGCAGCTTTCTAGTGTACACTGCACAGAAGAACATCAGAGCAAAATAATCCTTCATGCATAATTCACAAATCCAGTCTCTGCATGCTTTATGCACTGATGAATTACTTGGTTGTGCTGAGGTAATTCAGAACAAGCTAAAAAGCAAATTATGGCAGGCATGTGCTGTAACATTATTATTCTGCAGGCCTGGATTTTGAAATTGCTGTTTTTGAGACCTAATTCTGAAATATAATGTATTCAGCCTCCATTATATTTCAGCCCAGTGTCTTATGTCTGAGGATGTCCATGGACTTGTTTCAAAAGATTACACTGTCCAGAAACTCTATTTGATTTCTTTCTTTTTGCCTGAAATGGGCCTTGACATTTTAAAATCATTAAATGCAATCTGTTTCAAATGCTCACAAAAGGTCACAAAGACTATGGGACTACCCCTGCTACGCTACACCACCACAGCTCTGATCCACTTTAGCAGGGGGACTAAGTGCTCAAGGCATTCAAAATTGAGCTCCTAGTGTATTAAGTGCATTAGTAATAGTCATAGCTCTGCTAGAATTTCCATTTCAAGGTCCAGATTACCAAGAGGAACTGGCTGTTTGGGATGCAGTTGACTTTAAAAGAGTTTTAGTATTGTGTTAGATCAGAGCCGGAGAAGACACTTGATCTTTTCAGGATTTATTTTTTCTTTTCCTGCAAAACATGGTTTACATTGTTTTGTTTTGGGGTTTTTTGGTGGGGAAGAGAGAGGAGGGACATAAAAAAATATAGTTGGGGCACGATCTGAAAGAAATACCAACAGCAGATTGCATGTATCAGCAGCTGTTTACAAGCCTCTTTAATTTCACACCAAAAGTATCTGATGGCAACCTAAGAGAAAAAGGAATAACTATAGAAAAGAGAACAGCTGTGACATGAATACCTTTCTTTCACAGACTGCATCATTGTCTATTTGACATCAGAAAGACAATATCTCAAGTTACTGAAAAGAAAAAGTTCACCCATTTGGAGAATAAGGTCTAAAATGCACTAAGTTTGCTAAATTTAATCGGATTTATGTAGCACTGGACCAAGTTTTAAGGCTGCTTTTTTATTCATTGAAAGCAGTAGTAAGCCCTAAATCTCTTTTGTCAGGTCAGACTATGGCCAGACATTGTTTTTAAAGAAATCATCACTCTCCTATTTCCAGCTGTTTCTCCTCCCTCTGGATGCCCCCTCATCTCCATTGTACCAGGGCAGTGTTTGCCTGGCCACTGGTGAAGACTTTTTCTCACCCTGATCCCAAGTTCATGGCACATCTGTGTGAACAGCTGTGCTGGCACAGCACAAGTGGCTATAGAGGCTCATGCGTGGCCTGGATGCTCCCAACAGCGTTCCCACCAAGCAACGTATCCAGGGCTGCAGCCTAACGCTCAGCTGGGTACCCCTGTGCCCCAGCAGCAATATCACAGTTCTCAATCCCAGCGCCCAGAACTACACCAGCATTGTTGTAGGAGAGAATTCAGAAGAATTTAAGGTTGTGGAATCAAGAGTGAGATCCGGGAATCTCACTTCAACCTTTGTTCATAATCCAGCACAGTCAGTCCTGAATTTGTCTGAGAGAAGAAAGGTGACAGAAGGGAAGGTCTGTCCAGCATGGCAACTGCCCTATGGATACAAGGACGAGATTCCTTCCTCCTCATTTAGAAGTTTATGGCACAGACTTCTGTCTCTGAGCTAATTGTCTAGACGCTCTTTATAGTCATTGGAATCAGGAGCTTCTAAAAGGCAATTTATCTGACCTGTTTTAAATGAGTCTGTGAGGAGAAAATTCACTATACTTTGGAAATGCATGTACCTTGCCAGAGACCAAAAAGGGTGTGTCAATGGTGACAAAGACACTGCAAGTTAGGCAAGAAGGATCCTACTTCAAATAAAGGATTCCCAGAAAAATCTATTCTGGCATTTCCCAGATTCAGACTGTAACTAATCCCCATTTATATTCTGTTATGGATGGGCAGGAACAGGTGACACCTTATGGACATATTTCTTTGACCCCTGGGAAGCTCTGTGCTTCTTGCAGCCCCCTTGCCCCTGACATTTAAGAAGCGAAGCAGTGCAAAATACACAGTCACTCATAAACAGAAACTGTTGATGAGTGAAACGTGCATGTCCTAACATCTCATCAGCTTTACAGTTGGTACTATTTTGGGCTTTGACAAACGATTTTGTAGCAAAGGTCTGGCAGGGCCAGCAGTAACTGCAGAAAAAGTATCACTTCTTTTAAGCTAATTTTGCACTCAAGAAAGTTACACAGGGTTCTTGTAGACAAATGAAGCTCCTTCTGTCCCATGCCTCACCACCTGTGACAGCTCAGGTTTTCTCTTCTGAAACCTGGTGCCATCAAGTGACCTGTGCAAGCCCATGACTCTTGCCTGCTTCTGTACCACTGTGGGCTGAGGAGCACAGCATCGTGCCTAGGGGCTGTGTCCCAGTCCCAGACAAGCCTTCGAGTAATTGCACATGCAACAAAGCCACAAATGAAGAGACTTCCCTGCAGCTTTCCTTCCCACCTCGGCCCCTGATGTTACCTACACAGAACACATGCCCTATCCAGATTTTCTCCTTGTTTAACTTACTCTTGGATAGGTGTTGTCATGAATTTGAAATCTGATGCTGAAGATGAATGTGTCTGTGATCTACAGATGGATAAATTCTACATCTGAATAAATGTACAGGAACTGGTTCAGAGGAGAGAAAAGGAAAGAAAGAGTGACATTATCGTATTTAGGTTATGTTTTGGTGTCTGCACAATTAATTCAGAAAGTTATCTACAGCAAGATAGCAGGATATTTTTAGCATATGATGGTTCAATACTGCTAAGCTCCTGTAATCCTTAAGTAGTTCTTTTATGGTGCATTTTAAAATTATATTTTACACGTATGTATGGCAGTTTGTAGTCTACTTAAAATAAATATTTCCCATATATCCATATGCATGATCCACACTTATTTTGTAGTACAAGATGTGCTGACAGAGATTAAAAGATTGCAACACAGCAGAAGGCGTTGTGCTATCTTGCAAGTGCAAAGTAGGTACCTTTATCTGACTCAGTTTTTAGCATCTGTCTTCCAATTCATAACAGCTCTTGTTCCACATAAAACTATAATCACCTCTCAAGCCTCATTTCTTCAGGCACTGACATTGTAGGCTCTTTGGGGTTGTAGCAAATAAAAACCTAAATGGAAGTTTAAGTCCCAAGTGTGAAAATGCTTAAACTGCGAAGTTTTCTTATTGCAGTCTTCAATATGGCCTTCGCACTGGGGCAAATCACCAGAACCTTTCAAGTGGGTTTGACAATAGCTAATAACACCTGTTTTTGTTACAAGGATGTAACACCTTGCCTTTTCGAGTGGGGTTAGGCGAGAAAAAACAACCCTTCCTTCCAACCCCATATTTCCTTCCAAAGCTGAATACCTTGCAAAACTCTAGAAGCAGGGGTCCCTTGCTTGCTTGTGCCTCGTTATAAAGTTAACCTGATTAGCCTAAAGTTGTGCCAGGCTCAGTCAGGAGTGAGGCACGCTGAGTGCTGCAGTGAGCAAGGAGGTGGCATGAGGAAGCTTGCTGTGCTTTTTGCCCCTTTGAAGGGGGTGCAGTAGCCATTCTTGCTGGGGAGGGTGAGGAGTCAGGGCACAGGGGTGCTCGCTGGCACCGTGCCGCAGCCCAGCACGCCCTGGGCAGCGCTGCTGCTCATCGCCTCCCATCACGCTGCTGGGGCACGGGCGCCGGCCCTCTGCGCCTGCTTCACTCGCCAGCGCCATGGATGGGGCATAGTGCTGCAGATTTCGCCTTGGCAAGTCACAGGATGTGTTTTACCCTGCTTTGTTGGCTTCAAAATTTTTTGTCCTGGTGGATCTGGAGGCCGGTAAAATCCAGGCTGGCTCATGGGAAGGGGAACAGTGTTGCCCCACTGCTAACAAAGTGATGGCAGTGGAATTATAAATTACAGTAACAAGTCATAATCCTCTGTTTTGTCTGTCTCCACCTTTGCCTCTCCCACTGTTTCTAGCGCCTCCTTTTAGCACATTTGGAAGGGATTTTCTGATGCTTTTACTGGCAAATAGCTATGGATTCTGTATAACAGGCTTTCTCATAAGAACAGCAAGCTCAAACAAAGAAATAAAATCTAGACAAAAGTAGTATCAAAACTTGCAAGTAAATGAGTGAGACACTGAACTGTGGTATTTCTATTGCCCTTTCTGACACAGGCCAAGAAGTAGGTCCCTCACCTCTCAGGTTATCACCTCATGTGTTTGACAATGGGAAATCCCTGGAAGCTTGCCGCTGTGTCAGACATATGTGCTGAGAAAGGAATTTGGCACATGGCAAATGGACAGGACCTTTAGGTGTCTGACCTTCCCTCAGGACTATGGTGGGGGAGGCACACTTCACTGGGATTGTCTGAGCTGAGCACACCAAGGAGAGAGAGACTGCCAAAAACTTGCCATGCTTCCTTTCCAAGGAGAGACTGCAAAATCTTCTTTGTTTACTCCACGCTAATTCTCAAGCAGTAAGTGAAAAGTAAGTTTCATGAAGCATCACTACCAGAGCATGAACTACATGAGCCAAAGGCATATCAGCTGTAGAAAGGACTACTTAGGAACATTTAAATATTTCAATTAAAGTAATGAATAATATAAAAAATAAGAATTAACAATGTAATTTTTAAGAATCTTTTTAGGCTATCACCTTGCTAAAATAATTTGTTAGAGGAGAAAAAGCAATCCTATGTTCTCTCCTAAAGCAAACAAACTCTCTTAAATCATTTGCTCATGACATTTATATTTCCTAAATATGTTGCCAGCAATGGAAAGAAAAGAACCTCAGGTATGGAAACCTCTTACTTTTCATAATTTTCACAGATTTTTTATAAACTCACACTATCCATGAGGGTATTTCACAAGGCAGTATGTGATTAGCTGTTGACTCTGTCTCACAGTAGACTCTGACTCAGCCAACATTTTGAAACAGTAATACTGAAGTAGAAAATTGAGTTTATATTAGTAACCTTGTAAAGAGAATAAAACCTACCCAAGAGAGGAAAATAATCTATGACAGGACACTTATCTAGGGGGAAGATACAATCTATTTTCTGACATTTCTAGATTTTAAACAGCAGTGTGAGAAGATCAGTGAAGACAATATGCGCTTGATTCAAGTCCCACAGTATGAAAAATATTTTTCTTAATAAGAACTTGACAATTTCTAATGCTTTTGAAATTCCTTTTTCCAGAATGAATGGCCCTTCCAGATCAGTAGTGGAGAAAGATAAAGTATTTCTGAAAAATTCAAGGTTACAAAATCAAGCACTGTTTGGTGAGAAAGTGACAGCTAGGGTTTCTAGTAATTTAATGTTTAATGTATTACTAAATTTTGCCTATGGCAATAATTGCTGTACATTAATCCTTAAAAAAACTCCTGCCCTAGAGTACAGAAAGTCCTCCCCTATCAGCAGGTATTATTCAGTCTGCTTTTGTGATTATTTGAACCTAGACCTCATCCTCTATACTATTCAAATGATACTTTAAATACAGGGTCATTAGACTCCTCTTAGTGTTTTCTCATTACAACCCAGAGATGCCAAAAGCAATTTTTATAGTTGCTACATAAAAACATAAAAGAACAGTTGTTTGTTCTCTCCTCTGATAAATTCATGTTGTTTACTGAACTAGTCCTGCAGGAACTAAATGGCAAATGCTGCACAGTTGTGTTAATCCCCTTTCTTTGATGAATGTGGGACAAGCCAGGGACAGAATAAGCAAAGGTCACAGTTGTGCAATACTCTTGAGCCCATAAAGGGAATACCAGAATCATAACATCCATATGCTTCTAATAAAGATACCATAATTAACTTTACTCTATACCTTACCTGTTTGAGCAAATGATATTTTTTTCACAAGAGCAGCTCTTCTGAAAGGAGTTTATAACTGCTACTGTTTCAGACAGCATGGGAAAATATTGTGAGCCTAAAGCAACTGGGCAGAGGGGTGTCATGGTTGAGCACTAGGAAAGTTTCTCAGGTCTCTTTTCAGTCTTTCCAGGTGCAGCAATCCTTCTCTGAAGGAGCAAATCCTTTGTTTTTCATCCCCTTCTGATCCTTTTACCTAAGAAGCTGTGATGAGGCATGTCTATAGGGATAGCTGAGCTATTTGTGTTAGATCAGCTACATGTTTATGTTACTAGCTGAGCTAACCAAGAAAAAAAATTATGGCAAAGGAGATAAAAATGTTTGCATGTAAGATAATAACATCACAAATACAGCATCATTTCTAAGCCACAGGCTACTTACAGGGGTTTGTTTGTTGTTGTTATTGCTTTTTTGAAAGAGAGAGATTAAATTCTGAGTGTTACCCATGCAATATTAGCAAGCTTTCACAGGTAGAGGTGGTAATTATAAGGCTTCATTCATTGGGAAGAATGCTGAAAGCCTGAGGGGCATGGGTTCTTTGTATGATGTAATTGTACTTCCTTCTCCTAAAAGGATGGTGCTTATTTTCCATAACAGCCAGGTAAGCATAAGTACTTAACTTCAGCAGACCCAAACCACTGTCCTTTCATGACAGGGGAAAGAGTTTCATGATCCTCACCAAGTGCTGCTAGATTGGGTTCACAAACCCTGTTAAATAAAGCAAATGGATTTATTGCTCTGAATGGGAATATTCATGTGCTTTGCGATGCTAACTGAGGAGCTCAAGCAATATCTGTATATCTACATCAACAGTAGGTCAGGCACAAGAACAGAATAACAAGTATTTCATTTGGAACCAAAAGATGGAAATCTCCAGCTGGAAAATACTAAGTTGAGGTCCTCACCACATGGGACCCATGCACCTTCAAACCATTATTCAACTTGAGTAAGCTACCGGTCTCTCCATTTCTCTGGCTTTTCTTTTGTTTTGAGCTTCCTTAGTTGCTTTTGTTTGTTTTCAGGGTTCTTTTTAGGCCTTTTAATACAGTGCTTGTGGCTCCCAGAAACAGATCTAACACTCCTCACAAAATTCTCAGCTTCAGAGTACTCTTTCCCACAGTTCTTTTATGGTGACTATTATAGTTCCAGGGATACAGTCTTACAGCTGAAGCAGACTGCAGACTTTATCAAGGATCCTGTACATAACTTTGAAGAAAAATGCTAAAGCCTTAGTCTTTTCTCTACCCCTAATTTTCCAACAGTCTTTTATTCCTTGTGATTAAGACTGTAAGGAAATAAACATTCTCTCTCTAGCACATAAGTTATTTTCTGGAAGTCTGGGGTTTTTTTCATTTCTTGATCCAATCTGGTAATTTTTTTCCATATCTTCCCACCTGCTCTCTAAAAAGAGCAGTCTGACAACTTCTCTCTCCTTTTTAGTTTTCTAATTAGTCTAATTAGAAGATGATAGTCTGTCCTCAAATTGCTCATCTTCCCCCCCTCTGTTTTCTCTCCAAGGCTCAGTCATTTGCAGGTACAGTCTCCAGGAGCGGATTGTGGGACTGGACAATCATCAGATTTAATAACTATCATCATTCTCCTAATGACGGCTTTAAAGCTTTCTCCTGTCAGCTCCTGTGGTTTCAGCTCAAGATGAAAGAAGTTGATAATGGCAAACCCCTTCCTCCTGTTTACTGTCCCATTTAACACAGCAGTGGAAGCATCACAGCACACGTCTGGGGAAAGATCTCTGTGTCAGGAAAAACTGATCAATAGCAAGCTTATTTCTCACATCCTTGTTTTAGGTATTAATGACCAAATAAAACCCAAGAAAGAGCAAAAAATGCATTTGATTCTGCTTTTTTTTGGAATTCTGGGTAGGAAAAAAGCATACTCAGATGGCAGGAAGTTACCAGTTCATCGACACCACAGGATTTGAAACTGTGGGGAAGGGACTTTGCCACCTCAGACGTGGTCTCTCTGGAGCAGTTCAGAGAAGGCCACAGTCACAGTTTTAAACCTGAAGCTAAATGTCACAATCTGACTCTTAATCGGGTGCTTGCAGTTAAAACCTTTCTCCGTGGGACTGTATATTTAATAACAATTAAGGGTGGTGTCTCCTAAAATGCAGGGTGTGAGCAGAACCTAGGGGCTCTTCCCTGGTATTCCAGCTGGCTGACACATCTGAAAGCAAACCTCAGCCTGCTCTAGAAAGATGCAGTCGATGGATTTCATCAGCTCCTCATTTACTCATTCGTGTACCAGTGGCCTGTGCCATGTTGCATGACTCAGAGCCTGTTGAACTCCTCCATACTTGTTCTCATGAACCTCCGTGGGTATTTGATTTAGCCTCTCCCAAAGCAATTTATTTTGGAGAGTTTTCTTTTCTAAACATTCCTCCTTTATAGACGTTTGAATAGAAGTCTTCAAAACTCACAATGTGTCTTGTAGCATATTTGGGGAGGGGCAGTTGCAACACACAATTATAAAAGTCAGCAATTCTTTTTTAATCTGGAGGAGATTATTGTGTTCTTCTGGCTGCAAGTACGAAGGTGTTGATGCAAAAGAAGTCTGCCATACTGCTCAAAATTAAAATTTATACCTTTACAGAAAAAAATGTAGTGTTGTAACTCTTATTGTGAGATTACACCTGTAGTCAAATCATCATAATATAGAATAATTCCACCATAACAACAAAAAATAGACACGAAATGGAAAAACTACCTGTTCTTTATTAAAAAAACAATACATAAAAACCTGTTGAATAACCAGGTAAATTTATTATCTGGTGTAGTTTCACCAAAGAAATTGTTTTAAAGGGGATATGCTCAGTTATTAAATATGAAGGTGAAAATGATAGAAATTGTCTTTTAAGTAGCAAAAATATTCTTAACTGTCCATCAGGATATTCCCGTATACTTGTTTTGGAACTTATACTTGGCACAACTATAGTAATGGATCACATTTAACCAGAAAGAGTTAATTTAAGATCAAAAGCATAATAGCTTAAAGTCAGTGGTTTAAGAATTACAATTTACCTAAATTTTCTAAACTTGAGCAAGAAATTTATGTGAATAGATGTTTAGCTGTACACCTCTGACCAGGCACTGTAGGCGCAGTCCTGAGAGGAGTGACCCTGTGGTTCCCATCAAAGGTTTTCTGCTGTAGTTTCACTGTAGAAGGCTCAGACCAGGATGTAATCTCAAGCTATTTCAAAATCTGAAAGGAATCTGACTTTGGAAGAATCCTGGGCAGAAGACAGGATGGCTTAGTTCACATGGAGCTCTGCAAGAGCTTTTCACAAGGCCTGTGTCAAAATGAAAAAGTTGGTAAACCATGCACTCTTGAGCTGTTGCATTCCCAGGAGACTGGGCTGGAGCAGTGTGAAACACACACCGTTTTCTCCCCGTGGGCAGTGCACAGCTCCCAGCCCAGAGCTGCAATGTGTCCACTCCCCCTGGTCGCTGGCAGGCGGTCCAGGGCAGGCTGGCACAGAGGCCGCCAGTTCACCTCTGGAGTTAGGCTGTTGGTGGCGGAGCAGCAGGACACGCGCCAGGCTGCTCTGGTGACTCACATCCCCTCACCCACAGCTGCCCCTGCCAATGGCAGCAATGGCCCACCAGTTGACCGGCATAACAGGAAATGAGCAAAATGGATGCAACCCTGACGTGGCTGGTGCGATGCCAAGGCAGGCTTCAGTCTTGCTTGAAGGCAAGCCCATGTAGACATAACAAAGGGCAGCTCTCTCCCACTCAGTCACAGTCCTGCCATGGAGCTTTCCTCTGTCTGAAAGACATGAGATTGTTCCTGCTGTCTGGTAATACAATTAAAAATATTTTATTTTCCTCTTGAGTCCTTGAAGACATGTGCATGTGTGTGAGAGACTAAGCACAGGCAAATGTGACCTTTCAAAATACCTTACCGTAAACTAAGCATTTTATACTGTTTAAACTGTTCGGTATTCCAATTTAAAGAGCTGGGCTTTAGTTTGCTGTAATACTATTTTAGAAGAGAAAGAAAAAAGAGCAGCAAACTTAGAAAAGTGAAATACATTATAGTCTCAATGTTCTGGTGCAGGCAAAGCAAAACTGAGTCTTTGCTTGGATTCACAGTCAGAAGCTTGTTTAGGCCAGATTGCAGCAGCAACCTGAGTGGGAGCAATTTAGTCCTGTATCTATGCCTCTGGCATACCTATATCATAAAACTTGAGTGGCTTACCTTCCTTTCCTCTCAAGAGAGCAAAGACAAAAACAGAAATATCCTGGGAAAAATGTAACCAGAAATGTGTAAAATGTAAAGTATTCTTACAGACTATAGTTCAACTGTTGTAGACTACAGTTCGACTGTTTTGTGAGTGCCAGGAATTTTATGAATGAACGCTTTATGGTGTTCAACCAATAGATCCCCAACGTTTAGAGGCTTTAATTACTGCCATGTTTTTTTGTTTTTTTCCTATTTTGTTTTTTGTTTAGTGTTTCATTTCAAATGTCTCCAGTAGGACAGTGTAAATCTGAGAGCTCGGATGTTTGTGAACATTATTACTCTTTCTATGTGGCTCATCTCTATTACCCAACCATAAAATTCAGTGTCAATATTTCTGAGACAAAGTGTACTTAACTTCTTTCTCTTTTTTTGGTCAGGTGATAATTTATTATTCCTCTGCACCAGGACCTATCTGTAATGATATGTAATAGGACTATTTTAGACCACACAGCAGGAGGAAGTGCGTATATAAATCATTCTCCCCACCACCACAGTCTTTTGGGAAGAACAAAGAGCATACTTTAATAATGATTGTGGAGAATACTAGCACTTTGTTGGAGGTAATGTGAAGAAGAAACATAGTTTATTCTCAGGAACATACAATACTTCAAATAGACTGCTAAGTGGTATTTCTTCTGGTTAGCTAACAAGGCTTGCTAGTTTCCTAGGAATAATAGAAGTGGCCTTCATTCTTGGGCCACTCCTAGGGCAGTGGTTATTGCAGATAGATAGGTCTGTTTCTAGGGCTCATCTCCTTGTTTTCATTCATTCATACAGTAATTAATCTTCAGTAATGTGGTAAGATCTCCCACCAAGGCACCAAAACTTTGTCCAAGGGACATGAGAAAGTCTTTTCTAGTTGGAAAAGCCAGGAGTAACAAAACTTTTCCTAAACCCACCCACAGCGATGACTTGCCTAACTAGAGTGGTGCACTAAAGGCACAAGATCTTGGACCAGCAGTTCTCTGGCTTAGACCCCTCTTTCTTGGAGCACCCTGAGAATAGATCCAGAAATACCCTCTAGCACGCTAAATTCAATTTTTCCCCCAGTAAATGAGAGCAAACCTGCCCCTCTCCTCTGTGTGAATGTACTGGCGTGGGAAATACTCAAGTGCAACATGCTGAGCATGATGCGCAGCTGCATGTCAGAGCGCAGTCTGGGCCTTGGAGCTCAGTTCCAGAGCTCATCTGCAGCATCTGCTTGGGAGAGAAGTGAACCAAGGTGATTGCTTCCTGCAATTAGTGGTTTAGGGATCTCTCACGTTGGGGGCTGCATCTAGACTTCTGTGTTTAATTTGTCTTCCATGGATTTGTCTACAGCGCACCCTTATCTCCCTCAAACATTTCTGCAGTAAGTTGTCATTTCTCCTCAAATGGTGGCTGTTCCACAGACCTCATCATGCTGGCCGACCTTCCATGCACTTAAGTAGTGCCATCAAAGATGACATAAGCAGAGCTGTGGGTAGTTTTCCAGCTATGGGCACCTCAGATATTTATACGGTGGCTTGACAATGCTTTCTGTCCTGTCCTCTGCTCCTTTCTCAATAGTTCATCATATTTTATTTGCCTTTCTGACTGCTGCTGAGTACTGAACTGGCACTTTCAGAGAACTATTCATAATGACATTAAGATCACATTCATGAATGTAATAAAATAAAATTTAGAGCTGTCATAACCTTCTCCTGGACTATTTTGGTTTGATTATACTTCCCACTATTATCACTGGAGACTGAGAGCATTTTTGGCACACAGTAGACTTTTTTTCATAGATACTTCCTTTATTACCAGCCCTTCAAGTGGTTTGTGCAGCTGGCATGGACTGTGTGCTTGTTCTTGGGATGTTCTGAAACAATAGATTGTGAGCTTGTGTCCTGCAGGAGCACCCACTAGCTGTGGCTTATGCAAGAGACGGATTGTTCTGTCTTTTGCTGCACTGTTAACCTGCCCTGCCTCTCTGGAATATCTCCTCCTCTCAGCAGAACACCTACATTCTTAACTCATGGAGAGTAAAATGTTCTTTTCAGCTGGGAACCCACTTAATAAATCTGTGTGTGAATACTTCCTGTACATCAGATCTGATATTTTACAAAAATATGCAAATTTACAGCTATATTTTATGCAAACATGTACATACCATTAATATACGAATTTCATTAGTGTCTCTTGATTGGGTCTAGACAAAACAAGTATGTCTTCAAGGGATACAATGAGAAGAGTTCATTATGCATATGCAGTTAAGTGGGATGAGATCTGTAAGCAGAACTAATATCTTTCATTAGACAACTGGTGTAGTTTAAAAAAATCCCCAAGCTCTTGGGCTCATTGGATATTTAGACCTGAAAGAAAAACTTCAGCTTTAAAAGCTAAAGACAAGCACAGACCAATTGCTCAGAATTTAGTTAAATATGTATCAATTAGATAATCTCTTAAAAAATGACAGCTGGTATCAGTGAAGTAGAGGTAGAGTACCACTAGGAAATGTATAGTTAGGGTTATTTTTTCCTCAGCACTTGGCTTTTATCAACATTGAATTTCATTTGCAATTTTATCACCCTGTCTCTCCAGTAATGTGAAAGCTTTCTGCAGCATTTCACAGCTCGCTGTAGATCTGATTATTCTGAATAACTTTGCCATCAGCAACCTTTATCACCTCACTATTCCTTGCGTTCACAAGTTGATTTACAGTAAGTGTCCATACACCCTTCTTTATTAAACAATAATGGCATATTGGCACTGTATGGCACTACAGCCATAGTCTGTGCTGTACTCATCATCAAGTTTTTCTAAATTTTGAAGTAAAAGCAATTTTCATGAAGATGGCCATCACAAAATCAGATAGTTTTTCAAGTACTTGAGAATGTTTGAGGAAGGATTCACTTGACAGCTCTATTTAAAAATAAAATGAAAGCCAGAAACCTTGGGAATGCAGTACAGCTCCTCTGGAAAATGCTTGTTTATGCCTGGTGAAAATCTATCCACATGTATTTTCTGCTTTTAATTATGCATCACATTCTGTAATTTTTCAAAGACCATTACAAAATGCTTTCTATTTCACTCTGAGCTGTAAATTGATTGACCTGTACCTCCCTAACTTGAGAGCCAGCCACTATACCTGCTGATTTAGAGCCTTGTAACAGGGTGAGCTTCAGTGGAATTGCATCTGCTGTGCTTTCAGATATAACTTTGATTTGAACCCTAGCCAAACAGAGGTATGGAGGTTTTGTTTACAGTAATTTCCCATATCTCAGAATGGAACAACAAGAAAAAAAAAAATCTATTCACCAGTAAATAAATGACTTGCAGCATGGATTGACTTTTCTGGCAGGAAATGCAATTTCATGATTGGTCATAGTATATCCACATGAGATTTATCTGGATTTCTGCCAAACATTTAACATAGTCTACGTGTATTTTTGGAATTGGAAAAGCTATTATTTAAATGCTGTAATCTGTACTTCAGATAGAATAATGTGCCTGACAAGCACGGTAGATAGTTGGAAAATACTAATTACCATTATATTCAGGTTCTTTAAGATTTGATAGTTCTTTTTCTGGAATTTCTTTGCCTTTCAAATTTTGTATTAAAAGTTTGGGAAATATGAGAACTACTATTTTTCACTCTTACCATGGAAATATGAATTCTTACAGACATAATAAATAAGACATCAGTGACAGTACACTGCAGACCCTGAATCTGTCTGTCTCTGGGCCCTACACTTTCCAGGCTTATCTCCTGTAAGGGGAACAATAGATGGGCACCTTTCCAAAACATTCCCTACTTGGCAACAAAATAAGACTTTGCTCACTGTGCAGATCGATGCCATGCCCTCTAGGTTACAACAGCTGGAAATGTTAATCCTTGATTATTATCAGTGGGCAGCTGAATTAAGACCTCACTGAAATAAGTGAGGAAACTGATGTTGCTCAGTACCGTAGTGCTATGCCCTCTTTTAATCCATACTGTGTCAGTCTATAGCAGAAAACAAGTGCAGAGACCCTGAATATTTCCCCCACTATGGTCACTCCAATACTGAAAGCCAACACATTAAGTCAGTCTAATGTTCATTTAAAGCTCATATAATCTAATGTGAGACTGAACTAAATTATGATGCAGCATGTAAGTTTGCCCCTAAGCATTTCTTCATGTAGATTTGCCCTTTACCCTTAAGCACTTCCGCATTGGCTACTCCCTCTTCAGCTCCTACAGGTTTTTTTAGAACCGTATCAGGTAGGAAATTATTTTATCATAAAACCAGAGTAGGCAGCAGGTTGAGGGAGGTGATTCTGCCTCTCTGCTCCACTCTGCTGCGACCCTCACCTGGAGTGCTGCATCCAGCTCCAGGGTTGAGTGCAAGCAAGACTTATTGGAGCATGTCCAGAGGAGGGCCACAAAGATGATCAGAGGATGGAACAAGCCTTCTACAAAGACAGGCTGAGAGAGTTGGGGCTGTTCAGCCTGGAAAACAGAAGGTGCCAGGGAGAGTGTGCAGCACCTTCTAGTACATGGCAGGGGCCTATAAGAGAACTGGAGAGGGACTTATTACAAGGATGTGTAGAGACAGGACAAGGGGGCATGGCTTTAAACTGAAAGAGAGTAAATTCAGAGTAGATAAAAGGAATAAAATTTTTTACAGTGAGGGAGGTGAAACACTGGAGAGAGAGGTGGTAGATGCCTCATCCCTGGAAACATTCCCTGTCAGTTTGGATGGGACTCTGAGCAACCTCACCTAGTTGAAGACGTCCCTGCGTATTGCAGGAGGATGTGGAACTACATGACCTCCAAAGGTCCCTTTCAACCCAAACCCTTTATGTGATTCTGTGATTCTATGATTTTATTTCCATTTTAAAAAACTAAATGGAAAATTCTGAAGAACAAGTGAATCCTTAAAGGTATTTTTCATGGAAGGTAGAAGGTAATATTATCTCACTCTTGTCACTGAAAGACCTAAATCTCATTGCTTTAACTTACATAAATAAATAAATAAGTAGTCTGTCAGAACTTTACCACTTTGTAGGGGGGTTATTGGAGTCATAAAAGAAAAGAAGTAGTTTGGTGTCCATAGTGTGAAAAAATTGTTAGCTTCCAGATTTCTATTTTTTTTACAAGTTAAACCTATTTTTTAGAGATACAGTCAAAAGACAAGATAGAAACATGCATGGTAATAGCTAAGAAAAATGGTGTCAGATTCTGCTGACCATATTTAGACAGTGCTTCATTTTGGATTCAGGTCCAGTCAAAAAAAGGGCTGTGTCTAAATCTAGGAGTGTGAGAAAAGACCTTGTTCATCTTTTGAGAAAACAGGAGTCTCATAAATATCACAAATGCCTTGCCTTTCTATTTGTCAAGAATGGTAGAAATGAGGCTACTCTAAACCTGGGAAAAGGGTACATTTTATAAAGTGGAGTTGTATTTTATTTTATTTAGTTATCAAGGAAATAGACTGCATTTTGTTATGCCTCCTTCCCAAGATAAGATGATAGAAACTTTAAAGAACAGATGGAAATTTGTTTTGAAAGGATATAATTAAGGATCAGGAAAAAACTAATCTGGATTTAAATAGCTTAAAGGTGTTGTTGAATGTATTAATACAAGACAACATTAAACTGCAATGAGAGTCAGAGGGTTTTTGAAAGAGGCCCAAGAACTCCAATCTGTGAGCACTCGTAGTGAAATTTGGTGCATTAGGGAGATAATCCATATAAATTGGTGCCAAAATTATTTAAAGAATTTTGGCTGCAAGATTTGACCCTAGGAAATTCAACATTTAAGTCTTCCTGGTTCAGCTTCTTCTCTATCATCTCTCAGGGGAGAGATTCATACATTTAATTCATTTCATTCAGTGAAACTAGAATAAAAAACCCCATGACTTGAAAAGTCAAAAAACCTTTTATATGTCTATATATCTACATATCTATATCTCTATCTGTGTGTGTTATGTAGGTTTATAATATATATGCATATGTTAAATATGTATATTTTATATATGTATATATTAAATATGTATAAAGGTGTGTACTTAATTAGTTTGCTGAGCAGAACTGGCTTGTTGAGTTGTGGGGCATAAGGATCATCTTTTTTCAGAGCTTCCCAAGATCATTAGCATATTATGAAAATTAGTACAAGGCTGATATTTCCAGCTGCCTGCGAGATTCTGTTATGTGAGACATATCCTGAAGAAGCGGCCAGTGTGCCATCATTTACATTGCTCGTTCTATAGGTAAGAATGTATCACCTCTCTACTGAAAGTTTTCAGTATAACTGTGGAGAATATGGCATTGAATTTTTGGTAGATTTGTTTTCTTCTAAGGGGTGACTCTGTGAATCGATGAGGGCAAAGAGCTTGATTCCTTTTACTTTTGCCATGGGGAGGTGTTTGAGGAATGAAGATGTAAAATTTAAGGGTAGTTTATAATGGATGTTTCTAGGGTCGGTTGGGGGCGTTTTTGTGTTTGCTTTTTTTTATTAGTGCTTCAGATTTTTTTTACCTAATTAATTTTTTAAATGACAAATAAATAAGAAAAAAAAGTCTCTCGTACCTTATCCCTTGCCTTAATGAAATGTTAATTTAATAATTCTAAGCATATGGCAGTTTTCAATTATGGATATGATATAATAGTTTCAAGTGCAATAAACTGTCATGTAAACTGTGATTAAGCACCATAAGAATACGAACACCCACCTATTGTGTTAGAAAACCGCTTTTACAGCTTGTGTCAGAGAGGCAATCTCTCAAAAGATTGGTACCAGCTAGACCCAGCCCTCTCCCCCGCACTAAAACGTGACACAGGCAGGGTTTGGATGAGTGACTGCAGGAGAGGACCCACTACCCCGCTGCCCGTGGTGACTTCCAGGGAGCAGAAGACCCTGGTGGAGGACCAGCCCTGGGCTGTCTCCGCCCTGTGTCCCGGAGCGGGGCTTGCAGTGATGCTGCTGCTCGGCCTCACCGCCCGCTTCCCGCGGGGAGCCGGCCCTGCGGTGTGCGCGTACCGAGGTACCGAGGTACCGAGGTACCGAGCAGCCGGCAGCGCTGTTTGCTTACGACAGTCCTGCCTGCACATCGCGGTGCACCGGCTGCTCACCCAAGGCACTACCGCTCTTGCTGTGCTGAGAACCACATCACGGAACTGAACTCTCCAAATTAAGGCTCTGAGAGAAAAACAAAGATTTCGCACTCCTTATCCTGAAATTGTACATTAATTTCCTTCCCACTACCGCTTTCAACAGGTGATTGTCGCTTGTGCTGTGTCCCCTGCCGCTCTCACTAGGGTCAGTCCTGGTTAAAGGAGGTCCCACATTCCCTAAACCACCTTCTCTTAATCCCTTACCTTGCTTGACTCACTCATCCCTGCAGCTGGGCATGTGCAGGTCTCTGCAGGGCTGTGCAGCTGCTTGATCCCCCATACTATTTTGTCACATGGCTTCACAAACAACTTAATCAACAAGACTGAGAGGGAGAAAAACTCAGGAGGGTGGTGTTGGGAACCTAACTCTCAGGATGGAAACCTCTCAAACCAGCTTTGCCAGCAGAGATATTGCAATATGGAACTACACCCCTGGGCACTAGATGCAGTATCCTGAATTTCAGCCTGAAGCCAGAACCTCAGTTTTGGAGCACTGTAGAACAGAGCACGATAACCACAAAAAACCTTTATTTATTTCTTCTTCTTTTTTTTTCCCAATAAATCCTAAATGGCTTGTGCTAACAAATCCTAACTACATCTTAGACTGTATCTTAGAATGGTACAAAAACATCAGTCATGAGCTTGTTGAAACTGTTTAATGGAGTTATGGCGTAGCATCTTAGTTCTTTCTTTACTCTTTATAGGGTCATTTGGTGTTGGTTTGTTATACAGACAGCTGTTGAGGCTGCTAATCAGAAACAAAAAAGCAACCTTTGCCCAGAAGTGCATTCTGAACAGAGATGGCACTTTAGGAGAGTCTGCACTGGCATATTTTGAACATGTATGTCAGTATCTTAACCATTAGATCATTCTAGGTTTTCTCTCATTCTAAATGAGTATTTTATTACAGTTTAACTTGGATGTATTGTAGAAAATCATCTTTCATGACTGACAGCATGCAAAACTGGAAGGCCTGTGATGACTTGACAGTTATGCTCAATTATTTTTTTCAATCTTATTTTGGATTAAATAACAAAAGAAAATAGTTCTTTAATTCGAACATTAAAGTCTGGTCTATCTCACCAGACTTCTTTTGAATATGCCAGTGGTTGCTTAATGAAGCATGAATTACTGATTGTGAAACGTGAAGAGATAAAATAAAATCTAAAATGAATAGCACACACCCTCTTACAGTCAAGCAGGAACTAAAGCCTGATGGTATCAATAAAGGGCACGATCCTCTTATGGATGAGAGGAACAATTAATTGAAATTAACTTAGTTTTTTTTAGCATATTTTAAATTAAGTATATGGCTTGCCTTTTCATTAATTAAGTGAAAATGCTGTCACAACCTGTACCTTGTGTTTATATACATATGCACAGATTCAGATAGGTGGTGCAAATGCAAACTTTCTTTCCAGAAATCAGGTCTTCCCAGGGGTGGAGAACATCATCATCTGTACTTGAATGGTCGTGTTGTCACTGCTGGAGGGGTGCCACCAACCCTCCTCTTGTAAAGAGCCACTTTGCCATTTTGGGGAGGCATGTGGAGGGTATACTGTGGCACAAGTCCCTTTTAGGATGGGTTGTTGTTACAGGGAAGGGAAGTCTCCTTGCAGCCTCTGTGTAGTTTGTTAAAAATTTGAATTAACTTTGAAAATAATTTCCCACTCCCTTAAATGACAGATCCATCTCTGGTGCTCTGGGAGTCCAGTCTGGGCTGCCCATCAGCTCTGTCACGCATGTTCAGGACGTTCAACCTAAGAGTCTCTTGTTTTGCTGCTTCCTGACCTTCTTTTGGCCCAGTTGCATTTTACAAATCCCAGCTCACCATGTAAAAGGTTTCCACATCAGGTCAGTTTTTAGGGTTGCTTCTACATTGAATTTGACCCATTGTGCTTTTAACAGTAGCTACTATGGAGAGATTTCACCTTGATTCGAGCTTATAGACATACTGTTTTTATTATACTTGGTAAATCAAGTGTTTTCGTAGATCTGAAAAGTTCCCATGTGTATTTCCTAGATTCATTCTCAAACTTTGCTGAAGGTAACTCAAGAAGAGGCGTGAGCAGGTTAAATTGACAGCAGACCTGCCATGAGTTTCATGAGGCTGCAGGAAGGCTGTGACCACTCAGCACCAGGAAAAGATCCAGCTTCCAGGGCCAGACACTCCTCTGGCAGACCTCTGCCTCACATGGGTGTTGCATCTTGGCCCCTGCTCCTTCTTCTGTTCTCCAACAGCTCCTCTGAGCATTGGTTGGGTCTCTGTGAACTGAAACCCATGTCCAAATCTCCTTTTCCCTGTTTGAAGCTAAGTCCAGGTCCAGGAAGAAATTTACTTTGCCCCCAATACTTTGACAGTCTCTGATCTCCTCCAAATGAATGGAAACTAAAAATTGCTGAGCCCTCTTTTGTCACAGCTCCACATGGTCTGAAAGAACAACCTTAGGAAAGCTGCAAAATAGAAAACAAATTTTATTTCACTGCTTCACTGCCATTTTTCTATCTTCTCCTTTTGTACATTGTTTAATCCCCTGCATTTCCTGTGAGACTCAGCATTTGTTGACAGCAAGCTTCACCTGCTTGCCTGAAAATCCTCAGGGCCATGATCACTTCTAAGCTCAGCCTCCCTGAGTGTTTAAAGCCTCTCCAGTCTTGAACTTATGTGGAAATATCAGCATATTTTAATTAATGCTATTAATTACTCAGCAGCGGTAAAAACACTGAATTCATTCAACCTGCAGAGTTGCCATAATTTTTCACTTTAGCTTTATCTAGTCAGGCCCTGGAATTGCTACAATTTCTAAAAAGGAGGCACCTATGTGTAGATCATTGGTAAAATTTTCATTTTCTTATTTTCTCATTTTTTTAAATGAAATTTGGCTTTCTTCAGAAAACCAGGATAGGGATTAAATCTGCTTAAATCTTGTCTGAACTTGACTCCAGGCACTTAGAATCCAAGTAATCCTCAGTCTATGAACCACATATGCATCTTTACCAGGACTGCCTAGCCCTGGAGCTCTTTATATTCACTAGACAACTCCCTGACTGGTTTGGGAATTCTCCTGGCATGTATCCTGGTTTGTACATATGATCTAGAAAGAAGAAACAGAGACTTTTATACACTACTGTCTAAATTTTCCTTGCAAAAATTTAGTGAAGTGATGCCTAAAGGAGACAGATACAGGGAAATGGAAGGAAGAATAAGGTAAAAGAAGGTTGAGTTCACATCTAATTTAGGAGTTTTCAAATTAGTTGGACCAGATCAATTTCATATAGGACGTTTGAAGCACTGTCTGAAGAAATCATAAAGCTGCTGTCCTTGAAAAATGGTGAATGATGAGGTGCTGAAAGATTAGTAAGGACAAATATACCATATAACTTTTAAAAGGAGTCAAGAAATTAAAGACTAATCAGCTTGATTTAATTTCCCAGGAAGGATCCTGGAACAACCAGTCAAACAAATATTTGAAGTCAGTTGTTTTAAATGCGTGCTCCAGAGCAAGCCAGGAACTCAGTCTTGAAGAAACTAATGTAAGGAAGGTGCATATCTGCGTATGCATATCCGGGGATCAGTTATATATGGAAATATTCAAGGCCATAAGAGGAAATGAGTATTCTATAGAAAACCTTAGAAATCAGATTTAATTACATTCATTGCTTTTATTACTTCACTTATAATAATTGCTTCTTTGCAGCTTAGAGAAGAGAAGACTGGAGCTAGTCAGCGAATAGGGGAAAAGACCAGACTAAGCATGTAAACATTTTTTACCAAGAAGACAAGCATAATCATTTATCTGTGTACAGGACTGGTAAAAGATAGGAACAGACGGGTTCAAATTGCAATAAGAAATGCTAGTTAGATGTTGGAAAACCTTACATGGAAAGTTTATGAAATAATGGAAGTGATGACCAAGGAGGCTCTGGATATGCCACCAGCAGAAATTTTTAACTAGTTAGATCACTGTATGTCAGAAATGTATAGCTGATTCTGTCTTCTAACAGATGAGTGCAGCAGATCCCTCTTGGGAACCTACTATCCCGTGATTCCATTATTGTACGAAAGTGGCAGAGACACATGAGTTCACATAGAAAAGAAAGCTATTTGCAAGTAATTCCTAAGTTGTCAAAACAACACAATAGTCTTTATCACAAAAGCCGAATGCACTGGCCTCCCTTTGACATTACTTTTCTGTTAGTCTAAAATACACTGATGTTAACAAAAAGCCCCCTTTTGTCCCAAGCTGGAGAGGTTTTCTCTGGCATGCTTCAAGAGAGCAGGAATAGCAGAAAAGTCCAGACTTCACACAGGTCACAGTAGGTTCTCAGCAGAGGAGAACTGTTTGCTACAGTAAGTAGAGTGTTAGATTACAGCTAAACAAGAGGTGAATAATTAGGGGAAAAGTGTATGGGATATATGCAGAGCACACATAAGTCAGTGTCCGTGTGAATGGACGCTGTAAGCTGAGATGGGTGACCTGAACTCCTGAGGAAGCTCTCTAGAATCTATCCAGCTGCACCACAAAGGACAGAGTCCAAAGCAAAGAAACGGGGAAAATGTCAAGCGCAGCAATTATGGAACCTTCTTTAAGTAGAATACATCTGCTTTTTCATCATGGCAGTCTTCTGGAAATCCATCATCAAATGATGGACACAGAGAATATATGAAAATAAATCCCTCAGGGAAGAAAAACGTTTTTGTCAAAAGAAAACATGGAAATTTCTTTCTTTTCTTTTTCCCTGAAAGACTTAGAAGACCATTGAGCTCTTCTATTGTTTTATGTATACCGTGGATGTAGTTTTGTATTTACTGTGGTAAATGCAGGACAGCAGTTGGTCAGCACTACTGCACACTCCTTTGCGTTAATCTCATGATAAGCAGGAAAAAGAATAGATTTACTTATTGTCTCTTGCTCAGACAAAGTATACCACATAAGTATTATTGTTGCCAGTGGAAACACTATTCAGGTGCATAAACATGCAATAACATCCCTGTGCTATCTTTAGCACAGACAAATAATTCTGGTCACTATGGTTTGCTCGACAGTTGCTGAATTTCTGCTGATGTGTTTGGCATTTGGTTGTAATTACCTATTCATCTGAATCAAAAGATTGATCACTGCAGTCAATGACTGATACAAAACAACGTAAAAGGGATACATTACTACTGAAATTTTATGTAAGCGTTGTTCCAGGGGGAAAAGAACATATGCAACAGGAAAATTGAGAAGACATCTGTCACAGTAGTCAAGCCCCTATCAAGCTTGATAATGATTATGAATCCATTACCATTGATATATTGCATAAAGCTGTGGGAATGGGAGGCTTTTCACATGACACAGAGAGTAATCAACATCCAACAGAAGTAGTCCCATCACACGCACACACCTGCTGCGTGCCTCACATCAGAATATGTCATTTGAAAATCTGAATGTTATTGGCATGGCAGAAGGAGACAGACAAATAATGAGATTCACTTGTGAGCTATTTTATTCCTCTGCTAATGAGGTTTTCTAGTAACTAAACAAGCATTTGGTAACTTGCATATATTCCTCAGAATGTGTTGACAATACATAATTTAATCAATACATTTCAAATGCAGCTGAGTAATATTTCCAAACTGTTCCTTATGAGGAAAGTCCAACTGCTTGTAATGGAAAAAACATATTTCTTTCCTATATATTTATGGTTATATATGTTTTTCTGGGCATTTATATTACTATTAAAAAAAGAAAACACTAAGCAAAAAACCCCTTGTATTATGTGGGCATGAGTGTGCACCCTAAAAATGGCTGCAAAAATCTTATTTGAAATTAAGCAGAAAATACTTTTATTTCAATCTTTTTTTTCCCCCAGAGTTGGGCTAAATTCAAGTATGTGTAACAAGAATAGGAGCCTGTGTTTTGAAGACAGGAAAATACTAGAAAATTCCATCTAATAAAAAAACCATACAGCTCAGAATCTGCTCAAATCAGATAAAACATGAATCTCGGGTAGTGGATTTATGTATATGAACTGCAGTCCATGTTTTTCAAACAATTTCAAAATTTCCCAAAATATGCTTACCCAGCATGAGCGTTTACATGCACACATTTACATATGCACATACACAGACAGAATGTTTCAGCATATACATATATATAAACAGAGCATACACACATGAATATCTTATATAATATATATTCAATGTTTCAGCAAGTATTTAGGGATTTTTGTCCTACTAAGTGTTTTGAATTATTGTGAAAGTCACAAAATTATGTAATGTTTTAACCTTTTGGTTACAGGCGTTTTTAACACTTGAATAAACAAATTGCTACTTTTTCCATTTGATTTATTTACATCACTAAAAAAAATGAGGCATCTCTATATAAACTAAAATCAAAACAAAACTTTTAGCAATTTAAATTATGAAAGATGTATTAAGATGACTACATAAAATATATTTTTTGCATGTATCTTTTACACAGAAACATTCTGGTAAAACAAGCCATCAGAGATGAAATCCTATGTTGCTGCAGAGAAAAAGGTCTTAAGAATAATAAACCACAGTGACAAATAGCAAACCAAAAGTAGTTTAAACTTTTCTCTCAGACGTAGCATCAGTTTGGTCTCTGAGTGAAAAAAATACATAGACATCACTTTTGTTTCAAATCACCATAGTCTAGCCAAGGATGAGTCAAAGGAAAATGAATATAATTGTCACTGTTCTAGAAAAAGAGACAGATGTTACGTGACACAGAAAAGGAATCCTAATTTGGTAAGTACAAGGGCTTTTAGGGTAACTTTTCTTTTCTTTTGTTTTTTTTTTTTTTCTGAGCATAATCCAAGAAAAATTTTGTGCTAGCACAGGACCTGTTCCGCTAGACATGCTCTGGAAATGGCTACTGGGCTGCATCCTTTGGGTGAAGGTACACATGGTCACAGCACTCCTTAGCGCAGGGCTGCTCAGCACTGCCATGGCTTAGAAAGCACCAGACCTCCAAAAAACTTACGTAGGAAAATTCAGAAAAGAAATTTGCCAGCATAGGCCTCATGCGAGATGAGAAGAGTGACCCAGACCAGCAGCTGTTGGGAAAGGCCATTGGTTCCGGGCCTGATAAGTGGGACAAGAGTTTTTATTATTTTTCTGCTCAATTCCTTTTTGATACAGTAGAGTCATGTTGAGTATTGGTCCTAGTTTAAACATCTCCTAAATCCCACCTGAGAGCAAGGCATACAATCAGCTAGCTGGTGTTAAGAAAGATCAGTAAATACAAGCAGAAGTAGAAGCAGGAAGAGTAAAAACTGGAAAGAAATGAGGATGGTGAGAGAAAATAAAGGAATGAAACACTGAAGGTTTTTTGTTTTTTCCCTGAAAAAGATGCTTGGCCAGGAAAATTTTCTGCTTATGATAATGAATTCATGAAAAAATAAAACACCCCTTTGAAAGTGGTGTTTTGCATAGTATCAGCCATGTGTGAAAAAAAAAAAAAGCATTTCTGAAACATCTGTAATCTACTATAGAAATCTTTAATTTCAGATCTTGGTTTGTAGCTTGAGATCTAAATCTTGGAAAAATAGATTTAGAGACTCATTTTAACTTAGAAGAAACAACAGCAATTGGGAGGCTACACCACAGGACCAGAGAAGAACAAAATCTCTGGAGATAAGACAATTCTATGACGGTCTCTATTGCCTAAACCACAAACTTACAGAAACACACAGTGACAAGAATGTGCTGAAGATATTGAGAGAAAGTCTGAGAAGCACAACGAGACTGAGGTGTCAAGAAGCGGAATGCACTCGGGATGGAAGATCTGCTCCGTGGACAGAGCCGCTGCGTCTGCAGGAAGCCAGCGCCAAGTGGCCACAGGCAAGGCTGATCATCCCTCCAAGGAAGCACGGTAAGCACACAGGCATTTTTCCACTGTGATGCAGGGTTCTGCAGCACACCCTGCAGCAACACCTAGCTCCATTTCAGAGATATTAAGAGACTTTTCTTCAGCAGTCACAGGCATTTATTTGTGGGAACTGCTCAAAAGAGATTGATTAGATGGAATGCTATCTGGAACAAGAATGGAAACCTTACAATACAGAACATAGAGGTCTTTTGGAAAGCGTAGATCTATAGGTAGATGGGCTGGTAACAGGCTGGGACATCATGCTTCAAATCAGCTATTGTGCATAAAATCCATTAGCACTTGCACCTACCAGCATGGGATACAGATGTACCTTGTACCATGCCTTGCTCACATACACATTAATTTTTCTCTAGTGTCCCAAGGAAGAGTTTCTATGTGTTCTGGTATAGGTCCTTCATGACCACCCCAGAAATGTCACCTAGTCCACTCTAACCCTTTCAGTGTGATGTTTCCAGGCTGGCATATGCTGCTGTCCAGGCAGGAGCAGTGTGACTGTGGCTGTGCTCCCTGTGCCTGTACTACCAACCCTGCCAAGGGCAGGGCTGTGCCTTGGCAGTGCTCCCAGTTCTGTGGTGCCTCTTCACAGCACAGCCTTGGCCCAAGCCAATGGACAAGCTCTGGCAGAGCCAGCTTATGGCTCCCTAAAATCCCCTCCAGACTCTGTACACATCCTCACAAAAGCACACATTTGTTAGCAAGCCTCAGTGGCAGGGGCTGGTGTTCGTGAGCCAAATTTTGAAAGCAGCACTAAGTCTCTTAAATCCTATCTAGTCCTTGGGGGTTCTAGCATAAAGTGCTTTCAAGTCAGTTGTGTGAAATAAGCAGCAGTAAAAATCCTTGGCTGCATTTTTCTTTTTGTTTTTATTTTAGTGAGATTGAGGTAGATTGGGTTTTACAACTTGCTTCAGCCAGAAAATACCTCCTTAGGCTTTGGATTTTTTTTTTAATCAGTAAATATACTTAGATGAAGTGGAAATAAAATATTGAATTTAGAACTAGAAAGCATACTTAGTTTTGAAATTCAGTTCACTAAAAATGTATATCCCTAAAGGACAGCCTTTGCCTCACTAACAAATATGTATTTTAATTTTTGTGTTGAATGAAATTTGGTGAAATAAAGGTCTAGTAAATGAGCTTTGAATGCACTCTTCTCTCCAAGAAAGAACCGCTATTAAATAAAAATTGCTGGTTTTATGTTTGCACATTCATTCATGTAGTGCAAAATTTGCCTATGTCACAGAGCAGTCCATCTAAAAGATTATTCCTCCCATTCTGTTTTCCTGCCAGCATCCCTGAAAACAATATACTTCTCATATTGATGTTTATGGAAACTTAATTTGATAAAAGTAAAAATTCAGGTTCTTTTCTCCAGGCTAATTTTATTTGGAGATTTTGCTGCCTTTGTTGCTGTGGAGTACTGCAAACAGCCTGTGTAGTCTTGTAGAAATGAATGTGTCTATGCAACAATAAGGTTCTAATTAGGCTGAGCAACTGTGAGAGTATCTGGATCTTACAAATTTGTGTCATCAATCTATATCCATTTTGTTTCATCATTTTATTCATGGCCGGAAATTTTTTTTGACATATACATTAATGATGTCAAACCACAAACTTAGTCCAAATTCTTTGAAGTTAGTGAAATCCCTTCCATTTATTTCCGCAGGATTTCATTTCATCCTAGTGAGATATATGAAAGTATCTAAAAAACTAAATGTGTTTTTTCTTTGAAATGGATGGAAAAGACGGCATCTTTTGTTTTGTGAATTCATTGCACTTTATAACAAAGGTAAGCCAAGCTGGTATAACTTTGACCATTATCAGCTGAATCTCCTATTTGCTGGCACACAATTTTGGCAGGAACATAACTGAGTTTATAGTGAGTTTTACCAGTGCTTCCAAGAAGGCTAGGAATATAAAGACTACAGAGGAGCTTTTGGTCATGGTGTTTATAGGGATCTCCTTTCATCTGATTAAAGTACTACAAAACAGATTTAGAGCTTTGTTTCTTTGTCTTCATCTAAGGCGTACAGTAATTATGAAGTATTTTCCTTGAGAGGTTCAATTATTGACATGCATTATTTGCAATAATTGGTCTTTTTACTTATAATAATATTGACTACATTAAAAAAAAAAATGAGTCCTACAGATAATGTTATGAAGTATGGCCAAACACTGATGTTTGCCTTCTCATAAAGGGGAGCGTACATGCGTGCGTTCACTGAGTTTGATAATTATACTCATGACATAATTACCAACAGAACATGCTGCACCTCATTGCTGAATTCTTCTGTAACTTTTAATGATGACTCACTTACTAAAGAAGCAAGCTCTTAGAATTACATAAATATCAGCTGCAACTTGTCCACTCAATAATTGATATGATTCAAAAGGTCAAGTGTTTACGCAGGCTGCTTTCTTACAAAACAGTTAAGTAACATATACAAGCAGCAGTTACTCCTTTTCAGTGCTTTTTTCATTGGGCCATGCAATGTGAGATGGAGTTTTCTTGAGAAACAAAATTAGTGTGTGGTCTGCTATTTGAAAATAGTAAAATAATCCATTGCAGAAAAGCACAACAGGCTTCAATTTAAAAGAAGAAAGGGCTTTCCTGTGTACTTTTGGCCTCCCTTATTAAGCTTACTAGAAAATTATAAACTTCTTTGGAATTCTAAAGATGAATATAAAACAGTGCAACATGGACACTGATGCCCTCAGCCTGTTGCCAAAAAAGTAATTTCTACAGAACATTATTGATTTCATCCTTTTGAAAAACATGCTAAGATTTTTAGGTTGCATGCAAATTAATGCTGACTATATTTATATGGTTAGTCAAAAATAATACAAGTAAAGAGAAAGACTATGACTATTCACATTTACAAGTTCTATTCTATTGAAAGGCAGACAGGTATCTTAGACAATATATGCTGATATGTACATCAATTCAAGGCAAATGTAATGCAATCTACACATAATTTTGGTTTTAAAATCTCATTTGGCTTGAAACACAGCATGAAGCAGTCTTAATATTTTTCCTGCTCTAGATGAAAAATCATCCTTGAAGGACTACCAATGTCTTTGATGTTATTGCTCTGAATTCAGAGATTGGCATTTTGCTAAAGGTGCAGAAATTCTCCTTTCTGAAGGTCTGCCCAGTGACTTACATTCAGCTGGTCAGCATTTTTCTACTGCTTTTCTATGCCATGACAACTGGAGACTCATCAAAAAGACAGGTGGGGTTTTTTTCCTACAAAAATAGATTAATTGCATCATTCTTATTGCCCATTTCTCTACTCTTTTTAGCCTACTGGTGTCAAGAATATGGGTTTGACGAATGAAGAGCTGACCAGTGCTCCCAGGCACCCCAGGGTGCCTCTGCCACCTGTGACCAGATCTCTGTGGCATCAGCCACAGGGACAGGTGACTCAGTAGAGTTGGTCTCTCACACTTGCAGGATTAAACTTGTTTGTCACCAGTTTCACTTTGGGTTTGGAAAACAGATTGCTTTGCTGGTCTGGGGCAATGTACTCTGTGAATTCTTCATCCAGCCCACTATTCTATCTCTAATAATAACCATCTCTGATGAAATAGGACAGGATAAGCTCTCCCTTCAACTTGATGTTTCTTCCTTGAGCCTCCCTGAACTCTTATGTTTCTCCCGGTACAATAAAAGTACCTTGGGGGAATAAAACAGTAACCATAAACAGATGCATAGGGAATACTAAGAATAGAGCAAACTTACATGATATTTTTTCTTAACAGTTTTCCCACCTCCAGACACTTTCAGCTAAGGTTTCCTGGGCCTACTATGATTTATATGCCTGGTAACCCCTCAAAAATCTCTCTCTTCCAAGACTTGTCTCCCTTGAACTGTGTTGAAATTTTTGCACCCACAAAACCCTTTGGTGAGAAGTTGACTGAATGGCTCTGTTGCCAGAAGAACTACACCAAATTGTTTGCTTTTACCCTGGTTTCTTTTAGATCCACTTGACCATCAGTTTTTCTTGATTGGGAGTGATCATGAAGTCACTGTCCCTCCATCCTCTCAGTGCCACGCATGCTTTGGTTGACTCTATCAGTTCTCCTCTAAGCCAGCTGTGAAAGGTCTTTAGCTGTTCCTTCTGTGGAAGCAGCCCTAGGTCTCCCTTTCAAGTACTTCTCTGTTTCTCCCTTGACCAGGGTCATGTACTTCTAGTGCTGCCCGGTAAGATAAACTGTTTTAGCTGTTCCTTTTTCTTTTAAACAAACTCCCTCATCTTGACATGGTTGTCTTTGAAGCTAAGCGTGGCTATGGTGGATCTGTAGAGAAGCCCACTGGGATAGTGACCTGTGAACCTCATGCCCACTCTTAGAGAGCAGCACTTCTAAAAACAGATTTTTGAACATGACCCTGGACATAGCTTGGTATCAAGCTAAGGATGCTACTTCCTCTCGAGCACTCAATCAGCAACCACAGAGAGAACCTAAATATTTCAACTCTGCTTCATGCTCCTCTGTGACATTTGCCCAGTTAGGATGGGGGTAATTGAAGTAATCCAATAAAGTTGCTTTTTCTGCCCTTGCTGCCCCCTTGACCTGATCTGTCTCTGCACATGGCAGTCAGTGCTGCTGTCCTGATTGGGCTGTCAATGATATAGACCCAGCTCTGTATTCTCCCTGCTGAGGCCCTGGATTTCGATCTGCACAGATTTCGTGTTCCACACAGATGAACTCGTACAGATTTCATCAAAGCAGCCTGGCCAGTAATTCAATTTGACTTTAAGCTCTCCTTAGCATATCGTATTAAGCTGCGCCTGGCACATTTCCTTCTAACTTTCATAACATACTGTCCTGTTGATTGCACCCCTTCCCCAAGGTTTCTCCAACCAGTGCCTTCGCTGCAAGCCATATGCCTTCTTTCTTAGATTCCTTCTAGCATTTGTGCAGAAGTGAATATATTGCTGTGTTGGGTGCTTTCTTGGCATTGTATTTAAGTAACAATCTGTTTGTTTTCCATTTCCCATTTCATGAGTTTCCGAGTTGCCAGTGGCCTGAGTGGGACAGGACTAGGCTAAAAGCCAATGTATTTTGGCAATCAGTGAATTCTGGTGTGAAAATATACCCTGCCAAGACCTGAACCTAAGCATACACAACTATACAGATAGCTGATCCAGGCTTCCTGCCACAAATCTCAGAGTTTGTGAAGCCTGGTAAAACAGGGAGTGAGAAAAGCACCCAATTCAATTTAAAATGGCTGGCTGCACAATCACAATTAAGATATGCAATTTAGCATAAAATAAGACAAACTAGCATAAAACAAGTGATTTGAATTTTTAATGGGATCATAGGAATTAATTCCCCCTAAGAAAAAAAATATGCTTGAAGAATAACTAAGCAAAAAATTTTAAAGAGAAAGAAGTAGAAAGCCTACTAAGGATACCTTGAGTGACGGAAAAACTTTAGTGGAAGTTAAAAAGAAAGTATGTATAGTTCAATCTGTAGGATTTACTAATGCCCAAGATTTTATTCATTCTTCTTTATAAGAACATATCTGCACTGCCAGTAGCTGACAATCCTCTATTAGAGGATGTCTTCACTTTCTACCATAAATTCTATGTATGAGAAACATATCATTCAAATAAAAGGATACAGAAAGAAGTGTGTCTTTTTTCTTCTTTTGTCATAAACACAAGTAGATATTTTTGTTAGGGATACCACACCAGGGGCAAAAGATAGTGGCAGGCAAATAGGCCAAGTGCTGCCCTTAACAATCTTCAGCAGAAAACAAACAAGTTGAAAACCCTTTAGCAAGGGATCCAAGTTAGAGAGATTCTAATGTAAGGAAATGCAAAAGTATCAGGTGCAATAGACTTCATATGAAATATTAGCTCTTCTGGAGAATATTGTTTTGTCCAGGATTTAAGTATAATACTGGTCAAAGTAAAGGCACCCATAGAAATGTGCAGGAAAAATTAACTGCATCAGAGAGAAGAATATTTGCCTTTCTGCTTGGCAATCAAACTTCCCAGTAGTGCAGCTCTATGTATTACCTAAATGGGCTAATCAGGATCAACAGGTAAAATCCTGAAGCTCATAATCAGTTTGTATTGAAACAGATCTCAGCTGAACTCAGAGAGCCTTCTGCTGGAATATGCACTTGGGTATTTTCCTTACAGGGAAGATTTTACTGCTAGAGATGCAAAGACTTTGGTTTTTGTTTTTGGTTTTTTGGTTTTGGTTGTTTTTTGGTTTTCTTTTTTTTGGCAGAAAAGGAGGCCTCAGTTCTAGCTTCCAATCCTCAAAGTGTCCTCCTTTCCAGTGCATTGTTCTGTAATTGGTTTCTATCCATTATTGTTCCAGGGTGTTAAGAGTTGCAAAAGGGATTTCTAGGAGCGGTAAGGGTTTGCTTAGCTCTGTCTCACTGTGGTTAATATGACCTTCAGTGCTGATTTCAGCAGAACAAAATTAAGAAAATGATAATTTCTTGAAAAGCTAAGATTTTTGAAAATCCAAATTTACAATAGGAGAGATTTCTGCCAGGCTTCCTAGATACTGTAGGTCATTCTTTGGGAGTAAAATAATCAAATATTTTTTCATATATACCTTAGATATAGATGATCTTGCCACAGTTCAGGTAGGTGGAATAGAGAACTTTTATGTCTCTTGATTTTATGCTATTTGAATTTTTCTTTGTTGAAAATTTCTGCTTTATGCTCCTTTTAGTCTCCAGCTTTGCCTTTTGGCAGGACAACAGTCATGTGTCACATTTCTCTGTGTAACATTGGGTAAAAAAAGGGTTAACTTCATGGGATGATGGCAGATTATTGCAGGGTTTCCTTTTCTAGATTTAAAGAGATTCAATTCCTGCAGGCTAGCTAACCAAAACAGAAAGAAAAAGTGAAATAAGGCAGGAGGTGATACAGGAGTGAAGCAGTTGCCATCTGTTGATTTTAAACTCTCTGGCTGCTGTTCAGCTAACTGGATAGGAAATACCACATTTTGCCCTCATTCTGATGAGTTGTTGAGGGCTTTGTACAATAGCCCTTCATCTGTCTAAGATTAAAGTAATATATTCAATTCATTTTTTCGCAGAAAGAAAGAAGCTACTGTTCCACAAAGTAGCTTGCCTTATCTGGAAAAGCCTGAATTTTGAGTTTTCCCTAATCCCTAGCATATCAGATAGTGACAGCCCATGAATGGCCCCACATTATTCTGTGATCCTCCCTGGGAACTGAAAACTTTGATTCTTTTCTAATGTTTTGACTGATACAAGACTCATAGCCTAATTTCTACTAGAATATATGTGTTAGACTTTAGATGTTGCATGAGGACCAGCACATGCATAATGAACCACTGGAGTGGACAAGAACTTTAATCTGAACATTGCTCCCATGTTTAAAATGAAATAAGACCATGAAAAGGGGAAAAAAGAAAAAAAAAAACCACACCAAAAAACCAACCAAAACCCTCAAATTATTTGGCATCTAGGAAAACCCTGACCCAGATATCACGAAGGTGGAAGTGATTCATGGATTTGCTGCTTTTAACCTCAGCCTCTAACCAGTAGGGTTTCATTCAGAGCAAATATGTTCTCATCTGAGGGTAAAGGCTTTTTGGTTTGAGGAGGCTCCAGTTAATAGTGTTGCAGCAGGTTGATCTACCTTAGAAACAGGATAGATTGATATAGCATCTATTGAAAGAAATAACTTCCATTTCCAATCCCAACAGAAGGTGGGATTTAGGGAAATGTGGTATCTCACACCTGCAATAGTCCAGTATGCCTTTCAACCATCATTAGCATGTCCTCTTCCCCTTCATTTATACCAGTCATGCATGGAGCCTTAGCCCTCAGGTTGTTTCTGATCCAAATCCTTCACAAATTTAAGCTGCTTTTGTGCAAATTTAAACACGGTAGCTCAATAGGTTAAATGGACCACCATAAAAGGTTTTTTCTCATCATTCAAATAAGGTCTTCTTGAAGTAACAATATATTTCCATATCTCCTGATAGATACCTTTGAAACCTTGGTCTCAGAAACTGTGTGTTACATTTTGTTACAGAATGGTTTTGCGCAAACACTGTTATACAACTTCTACCAGGAAGTTACAGTCATTAAAGAGAGGAAAATATTTACATTTTGATAGTGCTGAAGATAAAGGGAGGAAAGCAACAGAGAGGGTGTGCTGCATGTACAGTGTCACTCTGTTCCATGCAGTTGCCAGGAAATATTTCACTGACTTTGCTCAGGCCAGGATTTCATCTCAAGTTCATCTATGACAAGAAGGGAGGCTTAACTAAATAAATGTGAAACACTGAGGTTGTGTTTCTATATAAGCCTCCTGAGAATGGAGGAGGACTCAAATCAGGTCTGAGAGTTTTGCAACCCCTCACCTCTGGAACTGCATTGCCTAAGAGAGTATGAATTCCTAACTTTCTTCATCTCTTTAAGAGCAGACAGTGTCTGTGCTGCTTCTTTTCTTCTTTATAGTTATTATTTCTGAGCTCTGGCTTTCCATCCTCCCATCTGCCACAATCTTTATACAAATATAGAAATAGGGAAATGAAAGGGAAATAGTTACTATATTTTTATATACTGCACTTACTGTATTTAACTGACTTCACAAATGCTAGGTATCTTATTTCACTGGCTTCAATTTGTATGGAAGATGAAATGTGCTCAGTCACTGGCTCTGAAGTAGCGCTTAAAACCAAGACTATTCACAGATGCTGAAATTAAACTAACAGTCTCCTTTTTTAGATTTAGTAGCATTGAAACATTAACGATTCCTTTGTTGTAAAAAGGGTAGGAATAATAAAATGAAATGAATAGGATTTGAAATGTGGCTCTGAAATGTGAATTCACCCACAAACAAATCATCAGGTTGCTTTGGAGATGGTGACGTGAGTTAGATTAAGGAGTAACTAGCTATATGACATGCAATTTAAATTAACGATCTTCAAAAAGCCAAAATTAATTTAAGGAAAACAGACCCACAGAGCATCAGTGATTTGGAAGGCAATTTTAGTCACTGTTGACATTGAACAACATCACTCATACTGATTCCAATCTATGTTTACTATTGTTTCATTTCTTGCCAAAATTCAGAATCTATTATCCTGGCATCCCAGAACTTGGAAGTTGTTAATGAAATTGGAAGAGGAAAAATAAACAGAAAGAAATAAAAAAAAACCCCTCAACCCTCTAAATATCTGGTTTATTCACTTTAATGACAAAATTACAAGTGTCTAAAAATTTAAGCATTTTGTGAGAGAATATATCACCAACTACTGCTACACATTTTTCATAAAAGGTAACAGCTGCAGGATTCTATTTCGACATGCTTCTATAATAATAACTTTTAAAAAATGAAACCAGTGTTTACTCAACATGTGCATTTCTGAAGAAAGAGAAGCTTGGAAAAGTTTTCATAAATGCTCATCATACATAATGTGATATATTAAGAATCATTTCCTGAAACTGTTTTACAAATCTATAAGACAATTTTGAGAAATAGCCCTTCACTCTTCTTTCTACCCTTCTCTTATTGCTGACACGGGCAGACAATGATTTTTTAACAGCAGATGAAGGACTGTCGTTCTTTTTTTAATAACTGCACTGAAGATATTTGTGTGTTTTGGGAATAGAAGAAGATGACGAAGCTTTTAAATCTTGCTTCACATTCCAGCTTCAACTTGAGATTAGACAGCAGCAGAAGTAGACAAATCTTGAGTAACTGTTTGGGGCTGCAGGGCTCAGCACCAAGACAAAACATCCCATCCCCACTTATCTCCATATAAAATACAAAATATAAATAGGAGAATATGTAGTTTAGAATATGTAACATCAGTTGGGTGCTCAGGGTGGAGGGGACAAAATACATAGTTACACTAAGAATATTGCAAGATTAAAAATCACAGCATCTGCAGATTTTATGTGCAATTAGCAAAGGAAAGGTAATATAGATAGTGGCTAAAGAATACACTAGTGGAATATTTTTTCTCCTCAAATTACATTATCCTTTAACAGAATATGCTGAGAATATTTTAAACCATACAAGGAAAAGTAAGCTGAGATTTCATAAGATCCTAGATTTCATGGCATTGGTAAATCACATGAATAGATTTCCCAGAACGATGTATTTATAGAAGTAGATGAAAACTACAATAATACTGGTTATTTTAAAGTTATTTTAGGAGCCAACACAGTTTACAGCAGTGGAGGGAACAGGGAGACACTTTCACAGAGGAAAGAAAATGTCTGAGAACACAAACCATATATTCAGATGCCAGCACTTGTCCCGTTCATTCTGTTCTTTTCACTGATGTACAAAAACATGTGCCAATTGCCTAAGACCACGAGTACAGTAACACGAAAGATAAATCAGCTCTCAAGAAAAACAGGTACATGAGGATTCCCTTCCTACCAACTCTATTTCAAGTACTGCTGCAAATTCAAAACATTGAGGAAAAGTCTCCACTCTCAGATATACAGTCTATTTCATTGTCCAACCAATTGAAGTCATTAATCATGGAAGAGAATAATCAGTCAATCAATTAATCAATTAGAGAATGGTTTGGTTAGAAGGGTCCTCAAAGGTCATCTAGTTCCAAACCCTCTGCCGTGGGCAGGGCACCTCCCACTAGACCAGGTTGCTCAAAGCCCCATCCAACCTGGCCTTGAGCACTTCCAGGGATGGATCATCCACAACATCAAGATTATTGAGCAGCTGCTTTTTTTCTAGTGTGTGTAGAAAGACAGAGGCCTTTCTTGCTATACACCTGTCTAAAAGAGATTAAAGACTTTCTACAAGTAAAAAGACATCATATGTGTCATCACCTAATCTGTTAAATGAAAGAGTTGGCCTATTATACATAGAGTTAAACAGAGCAAATAGTGATAGTCCCTTCTTACAACACCAGCTTTTAACTGAATGTTATTCTGATGTTTAATTGTTTAGAATTGCAATAGGAAAGGTATACTCCTATAACTGTAAAGTAGACGGATCAGTTCTTCAAGAGGACTTGTTCTTTTTTTCCTGACATTAAAACATGCAATCCTGGCCCATTTGAGCCAATAAAGATTTGGCTAATTATTTTAACAGAGCCAGACATAAAGCCTTCTCTTTCATCCTTTAATTAAAGGAATGTGATCTTCTGGAAGAGATCAAAGTCCATACGAGCAGTATTTGCTGATGTTAAGTATTCTGATTTGTTGTCACAATTGAAACTCATTAAAATGCAATGGTTTTAAAATTCATTTTACTAACAATTGCTTTACTTCTCACTGTAGTAGAGCTTTTTTCTCTGACTATATACATATAGATTTATAATGGATATAAATCTAAATAAGGGGCATGCAGCTGTACAAGAAGATTCAATTGATGAATAGTATCCGTTTAAAGCTGCATGGTATGACCAGTTGAACACAGACTTGGGGAAAAAATTCAGGTTTGTTTTTTTTTTTTTTTTTTTTTTTATTTTTTTTTTTATCATTTATTTAATATTATCAACTTTTTTTTTTTTTTTTCTTTTTTTTTTTTTTTTTTTTTTTATGGTGAGTATTGGTCTCTAACCAGCTCACTGTGATCAAAAAGAAATCCAAAATAGAGTCTATTCTAATTGCTTTAATTTTATTATGATCATATAAAAAGTATAAATTATCCCATTGATGATACTCAGGAAAAATTCCCTCTGTTATTTTGACACTAGAAAGATAAATTCTCTTAATGTCAGCTGAAGGTAAATAAGGAATTCAGCTGTGCTGCCTGCTACAGCTGTGTTTTTGATTCAGCATGTTCACAGAAAAAACCCTGCAACCTGCTTTTGTTATTAATCTGCTGAGTTGTTTTAGCATTCACCTAAAGCATGAGATACATCAGAGTAACCTTCTCAGAGGTTCACAGAAACACAGCACAGAGTTATTTGATCTCAGAAAAGAAATTACCCAGGTTTTAAGAAAAGACCTGTTTGGATGATTTGAATATGAATTCTTACTGACTCAACTTTATCATTGACTCATTCAGTAAAATACCAGAAATGTTTCAATGGGCAAAGGCATATTGTAAAGAAAAACATAGCAAGTATCCATATAACCAGGAGAATCAGGCAGCATTTCTTTGGATGTTAAATAAAGCTTAGAAGTACAAATGCCTGTCTTTGAGCATTAATTATAACCTTCCTAGCCATAACCAACAGAAAATACTATGGCTACAGCAGCATGATATTTTGCAGTACAAAATCAAGGAAATTTCAATTCTTTGGAATGGTAACAGGGACTTTCTTTTTTTGGTTTCCTAGGAAACAAAGTGGCCTAGAGTCCACCTGTGCCAAGAAACAACTGGGACATCAGGTCAAAGGCTTAATTAAATTTTATGTGAATTACTCAGCAGTAAAAACCAGTTAGCCTGCTCAGGGAAGATGGTGCTTCTTATGTCAATCAAAAAAGCACTTGGGCGGAAAAAACTTCGACTATTAAAAGACAAAGACAAAAACAATAATCAAGATAAAAAAAATCACTCAGATATAACTATGCCTGCTTTATAATTTAAGGAGATAAGCATGATCAATATTTCAAATCCTTAACTCTTTCTTGCAAATGATCTTTGCTGCCTGTTTCCTACCATCGGTAGAAATGACTTGTGAACAAGAAGAGGAGGCAGCTCCACACATTCATATGATATATGCCATGGTCATGAAGTTTAACAAAACAAGTCTTAGGTGCATCATTAAAATTCATCTTCGTGCTGTCAAATGAAACAGAGTGTGCAACAGATTTCACAGTAAACTCTTTAAAATAAACAAAATATTATCTTGAAACATCTCAGGGGACCTAAGTTTTGCAAAGTATGTGGAAAGAAGCAAAGGTAGCCGCTCGACAGACATCTCTCCTCCTGGTTTGCAAGCTGGCTTCTGAATGCTCCTCTTCACCAAGCACATTTTGAGTACTAAAAGCTACCCTTGAATGGCAGCTCCTCCACACAGGCTGCCTTACCTGGGCTTTGAAAGACATCAGGTTTATAATTTTTCTTTGCTTTGTGACGTGGTTTGTAGAGGCAGCAGAGAGGAACTCTTGACCCCAAACCTGTTACTGTTTCACTGTTGAAATAGGGTTAAAGCCAATGTTTCTACCCCAAATTTTGGTGCATAAATCAGGTAAGGTTTTTGCATCACCTCCTCATTTTCTTGTGTATAAAGTATCCCTGTGACAGTAAAGCTTGACAGTTTGCATTACTAGCAGATCAAGGTAACAGATAGCGTCAAACCCACGTAACTACACGAGTGCGATGCGGATACACCGGTTCTCTGCAGATCAGATTTCTTTTCTTTCAAAGTTGCATTTAAGTGGTCACAATTTTAAGGGGACTTCTATGTACATAAAACATAAAATATTTGTTGATGCGTATGGAAAAATTTAATACTCTGCTTGCTTTTAAAGAAATAAGCAGAAAAATGTGGGGAAAACACCCAGAATGTTGGAATAAATCTCTTTTTTACTGTCTGAACCTCTCAGTGAAGCCATAATAACTAATTTTGAGGGTATCATCTGTTGGCAAAGAAATAACTGTCATATCACCATTTCTGTACCATGACTTCATTGGCAGACTGGAAAAGAACAGCCAGATGGTTTGCAGAAAAAGAGCCTTCTTCAATTAATGAATATTTTTAACAACTAACACCTCCAAAAGACACAAATAACATTTCTGATAAATAAATGTGTTGAAATATTATTAATTCTATCTTTAGAAGCCTTTTGCCACATATACATCCCTCTATTTTAAGCAAAATTCATTATTTTGGAAAAACGATTTTAGATGAATTTCACATCTGAGAAGAGATTATTAGAAGAGACCAAATGTGATATAAAATCTCTGCATTTCCAGTTCCTGACCTACATATGACTATTATGTCAGTTGTTATTGGATTTATTTTCCCTAGATTTCTCTTCTGTTTGTAGCACCCTACTCACCAAGGATTAATATTTGACTAGGGAATTCATTTGTACTTCAGACTGAATATCAAATTTAATTCCAAGTCCTGAATTTTAGACTTGGCAATAACATGTAACAAGAAGATCCTCTGACAGGACCATCATTTGTTTATGATTAGCTTCTCTAATATTTTCATTGCTAATAGAATCTGACTTACACTTTTGTTTTTCAAAGTCTAAGCCCAGGATTTTCAGGAAACATTTGAAAATACTGAGGTGAATATTGTATGTATATACGTCTAAGACAAGTACTGCTTTTGAATATATGTGCAAAATGTGTTTGTCTTAATTGCAGACTATAAGAAATGATAACAGAAAATGTAGGCCCACTGCTGAAAGAAGAAACAGTACAAGCAACTTATGATCCAGGAAAGGGTGAAGTATTTAATGTCACTCTTTTCAGTCTTCGTAATGAAGCATTTCTGTAAACCATTATTATAAGGCTTAGCTGTGACCATCAATGTAAGTAATATAATGAGAAAAATAGAGCATTTGGTAATTAAATCAGAATCCCATGTCAAACATATGACCAACAGTGATAACTTCAATATAAACAAGTAAACTAATAACCATTGGGAAGTTTGTAGGAGAGAAATCTCTGGTGGTCAGAGAGTCAAACTGAGAACCATATGCAGGTTTAAATACAAATGTTTTATGGAATGTTCCATTTCATTCCAAATCTCAAAAAGAACAGCTATCCTTATACAGGCCAGAATTATGAAAGAAATAATTTTTAGGCCAGTAAGATTTTTCAGACTGAATATCCTGATGAACTTAACTTCAGAAAATTACCTGAATAGCATTCCAACAACCAGGCATTATTTTTAAGAGTTCATATACATAAAATTCAAAGGCAATGGAAAAAAAAAAGTAAATACAATGACTGTAAATATCTTATAAGACACAAGATTGGCAGAAAAGAAACTATTTTAAATATTATGTCCAGAAAAAAAAAGAAAATATATATGAAGTCCTTTTTTATAGGATTGCAGAACATACAAGGCTATTTAAACCAACCAGTATTTTTTTTTCAGGAAAGTAGGCACAAGATTTTGTCTGTTTCTGCTTTAACAGGTGATTATACCTCCAAATATGTTCAACATTCTTCTCTTCTTTCCATTCACCTGCCAAAAAGATGAAGTTCATATTGCCTGACTTTTTATGGAGCTATTGGTAACAATCTTCCTTTTATTTTACTGGCTTTAACTGAGGTCTGTGGTTCTGCTAAAGAAATGCTTTGCAGTACCAATATCATGATATTTCAACTGTTCAGTCAATTCCTATTTTGTTTGCACTGTTAATTTAGCTTACATAAATAAGATTAAGACATTTACTTTTTTATTATATTTTTATGCCACATAATTTTTCCTTTCATATGGCTTAAAGAGGTGAATATTTACAGAGTATCTGCAGGAGTTAGAGCAAAATTGCTCATGTTTGTGGTCACTGATAAGCTTGCTACAAAAAAACTATGCCAATTTTTTTACAGGTTACATCATCACTTTAAGAGCAGAGCTCTGATTATTTGGGTACTTATGTTTTTAAAGGTTTGAGAATTGAATTTTGACTCTATGCTTCCATTAGTTAAGTGGGTTGCTTTACACAACGATATTGCTTTACTACCTGGGATAATATTAAAATTGTCCTGGAAATAGACACTGTGATTTGCACTCGGTAAGGAGAGGCACAGAAATTACATGCAGCAATTGATTGAACTCAGAGGTTTCACCATAAAAGGAAATCCATACAAAAGTACCTCTCCGTTTCAAACCACAGTGGTATTATCTCTATAATAAATTACCATACCCTTTAACCTCTCACCTGTGTTCTGCACTCTAATCCCTTTCTGCAGTGAATGCATTTAAAAGTCTGAAGCAGTTTCAAATGGAAGTTATTATAATATCTTCTAGAGTCCAAGTCAAGAAATAGCTCTGATGCAAAAGCAAATCTAAACATCAATTGGTAAGGGTTTTTGGTTTTTCCTTCTTGGATTTTTTGGGATTCAATAGCTTGTTCAGCAGTTGTACAGTGTATTTAATTGGGATTTCTGCAATATTCCTGCTTTTCACAGTGCAAAAATCAAGATACTATCTAGAAAGAAGTTATTTAGAAACACCTTTGTGTATATATGCCATCAATAATGCTTACACTTCAGGAAAACATAATGCATCCTTCAAGTCAAGGAGTTTACCTGTACATAGTTTATATTTTCCTTCCTATACCTGCAATGAAGGGAAGCTGCTTCATATCATATACAGCATGAAAGCTGGAATACCTCCGCTAGAATTGCAGCAGGGTCTGTTAAGCCTGTATGTGCCTGACTCATGTTGATGCAGAGGCTGATTTCCACATGGACATACACAAATATGAGAGCTGAAATGCAGGGCTGAAAGACCAAACCCTTATGCTCTGCAGATGTAGGCAGGGTTCAAATGCCTGCATGCCTTTTTCCAGCACTTTCTCTCCAGTTACTTTACTAGCTTACAACTTCCAGTTAAGGGAGCAGAATGGTTATATGAGTGTTGCTGGACTGTGACCTTTAAAACTAAAGCAGTTTTTAGTAACACAGGAAAAAAAAAATTGACTTATCCTTAGTTTCCGGTTTGAACCTCAAGTTTCTTGAAGAATCTCCATGTTGTTCTGGGTACTCTGAGCTGCTAACATGTTCAAGTTACTAATACCTTTTACTAACCCTTCTCACTGAGTAAATTACCCTACCAAAAATTATCCTACAAAAATGTCTTTCTGCCTTGGAACTCTCCTGTCTTAATCCCTGGTGCTGTCTTTGGAAATGCCTGCAGATGTGAACAAATGATGGTTCTAGAAGATGCCATAGATCAATCTACATCCTTCAGTGTGGTTTTTATTTCGTTTGTATATTTTTGTGGTATACACCTGTCACATGCTCATGCTTGAGAATACCAAAGTGAAGAGTCCCATGGACATTTCCATAATTACAGACTTGCAATATGTTTTCTAGAGGCCACATTTCTGTGAATTGTAAAATCATTCTTAAAACTCGATTTTGAGAATTCTTTAATCCTAGTTCACACAGAGAGCTCACAGAGAACAGTATTTCTGGAACTCCAATTCAGAATTTCATCTTAGCAAAAAGACAAGCCCTTGATATATCTGTTTAGTTACTAGTAAAATCATTGTAGAACAATAGAAGTATCTATAAATTAGCCATAACAAAGTCTCTGGCAAGAATATCTTTGCTTGGGATAAACCCCTGCCTTTGAACTGTTCCAGTGGAAGTCCTGCTGATTGTAATGGAATGTCTTGCATGTGCCTGAAAACTGTTACAGCTCTGAGGTTAATGTTTTCTTTGGTATTCTTAAAGGAAGCTAATAAGTCTGCATGTATAGATGGCAAGTTGAAGTAATCAAAGGTTAAAGGCGAATGCCCTCGCATATATGAGGAAGAGATGGAAATTGGTACTGAACTGTTTGGATCACAGTATAACTAGAGATTCATGCTCTAAAAGCATCCAACATATCACAATTAGCTGCCACTTCTAAAAATGAAAACACATAGTTTTGATCAAGAAAATGTATATGCTGATAGTTTAAAATTTAACATGCAAAAAATGCAATTGGCTTCAATGGGTTCCTATAAATTATGCTCATTCCTAAGGTATCTGTTTGCTTGTTTCAGAAGAACTGGGACGTGAATAAATGAAATCATCCTTTGGGTTGCTCTCAGTCATACAATGACTCACCTGCCGAGCTGATAACAGAACTATCTCTGCTGGATCTGTATTGCTTTCCCTATGTTTCTGGCACCAGGCTCACTGCTAGCTCAGTATGATCTGCAAACTTAACATCACCATCTGCTACCACTCAAGTGGTACAACTCTTTCCCAGCATTCCTGATGTTTGATGTGCCAAAAGCAGAGATTTTAGAATTTGTCAGTGCTTTGAAATTGCAAAGTGCTAAACTACATCGGTTTTATGTCCATTAGGTTCTTAACTCTTGCATAACCTGAGCTGGATTTTGGAGAGCTCTGATTCTACAGAAACTTCAAAAAAGAAAAAAGAAAAAAAATCAGGATGCAAAGGTCATTCTGGGGATGTATGTTTATGGTGTATGTTTGTGGTGATTGCTGCGAGGCACACCCATCATGTATTCCTACTGACTCCAGCATAACAGAAGGACAGAAAGGAAACAGTTGACTTAAATAATAAGAAACAGTGAATCAGATCCTTGCCAATCTTGAATGGGAACAGTTGATGTAAACACAAAGGACCTCGGCAGGAAAGTTAGTACTGGTAAAGAAACTTTAAATGAAAATGTCATCCATAGAAAGATGGAATAAATTGCAGGTAAGCTTGTGTGAAAGAAAATTTACAATGACTACATTGCCACTTATGGCAAATCAGAAAGACTGCAAGAACAGAAGAGGATTTTGAAGACAAAACTATAATAATCACAAACTGATTTTCTTTGTTCCATGTCTATACCTACTCCTGTCCGACATGCTGACAACGGTGAAGGAGACAGTGAGTAAAAGCTGCTGACAAAACTGTGTGAGGAAGGGAATATGGAAACACATTTATATCCTCTAACAAGTGCAAGACCAACCCATTCATTAGATGCTCTTAATACATCTCTAAATAAGTTTCCAAAGACTTTTTCTACAATCTCTTCAATCTGATGGGGAAATAAAGCAAAATGAAAAAATCTTATGGTGACACAATAGTTTTAAGTTAAAAAGACAAGACCCTAAGAAATATAATCTAATGGCAAGGCCCTTCTCCAGGTGAGGGACTGGACCAGGTGACCTCCAGCAGTCCTTCCTGTGACTCCAATCAGCAAATGCTGTATTGCTTTATCTTACTACCAAAGAAACAGGTACTGGGAAGGGACATTTGTTGCTTGAACGTTCATACATTGAAAAGAAGAGTGGGAAGTTACTATGTTGGCCATGAATATGGGTGTCCGTACCCAGTGAGACAAAATGATTGCCAAAACCAGTATTGTGTACTACCAGCACATGATAAAGAAGGGAATAAGAATGGATAAGGTAGTCAATGATACTTCCTATCCCTGGTATTCAAGTAAAATATTATAAATGGTAAAGAGAAATAGTAGAAATAATAAATAAAACATTGTCCTCTTCATTTTCAGACACCTCATTGTTTCACACTCAAGAAAAAAAGAAGTAAAAAGCATTTCAAGAAATGGGTCTAGATGGTATCCCTCATATTGCTTTGTTCAGTATGTACTGCAGTAGGCAGTATACAGTGGCAAGAGATGACCTTCCATTTACTTTGTCCTGTGTCCCAGTTCACAAATAGCTGCCAAAAAGCAGGGCAATCTGCACCTGAGTGTGCCAAGGTTGGAGGAACTGTTTGTCATACAGGGAGAGACAGGCAAAAGAAGACATGCCTTGCCAAACCTTCCAGAAAAGTGAAAATAAGATCTCTTGTGGAATTTGAATGAGAAAATTAGTGGCTATTGCAGTGCAGGAAGCTATTGAAAAATTGTTGGCTTGACAGCAAGCTGATGTTGGGCAGAGACAATTGACTGTCATTCCTTCTTTTTTATTCTGTCATTCCTGCCTAGTACATATGTGTTTTCTATTTAAGAACAGTCAGTCCTTCCTAGCATCCTGAAAATACATTTGGTGTTCTTGACAGACTCATTTTGATTAAACCACACAGAAAGTCCACCTCCTGACTGGTTGATCTGAGGTGTCATATTCCCTGCCAAAATTATTGCCACCTGAGAAGAACCCAGATTTAGACAGAAAGAAATGAACATCTGGACCTAGAAATAAAATCCTGCCCTATGCTTGGATCTAGATCTATTGAAGTGGATATAAGATGTACATTAGAATTATCCCTTCAGATCTGGAAAGCACCTGTAAAGCTTTGGATAAGGTCTAAAATTAAAACAACTACCCCATCTTCAAATATCTCTCCAAACTGGAAGAATGTTGGCTGACATATGCTAGGGCCTGAGAATGAACTGTCCAGCCTGAAATATACCTATTTTACTTGCTTTGTGTTATGTACCCTCCCTGAGGGAACAGATCCTCTCTGTAGGTACTTCTGGCTTCCTCTGGATGCTATAGAAATCCCAGAAAGAGTGAATTTCTTCCCAAAGCTTGCTCAGTGTCAAACCTTCCTTCCAAGATATAACTTCACATGAAAAGTTTCAGGAAAAGAATTTGTAGTTAAAATTTTTCCCTTTCCCAACTGAGCCTCCCAGACCCAACTGTTTCTTCTGGAGGATCTAACAAAATACATAAGAATTGGCAAAAGACATTTGGACAAACATTACAGGGCCTCAGCAGATCTATTAATATTCATAATTCAACATTTCTGGCTAACATCTTGGGTCTGAAATGTCACAACCATTTCAATTCCTTTAGAGAGAGCCAAGGAGCCAGTCCCATGCCGTTACCCATTGCTCAATGTAGCGTGGAGCTGGAGCTGGAGTTGAGGTCCCTTTCTGGGGATTCAGAGTGTGACAAAATTGCTGCTGGGCCCGCTCTGCTAAACAGCACGCCTTCAGCAGAGCCTTCTGAGGCAAGTGCTGATCTCTGTGGATTTGCTTTGTTGGAATGAAACATGCATATGCAAATATAGAAGTGAAAGCCACAGCCTTTTGAAATCACTGGGAGTCCTCCCACTGTTTCCATGAAGTTTTAGAACTGTTTCAATAGCTTGCTAACTTGTTTTGAGAAAACATGCACGTAAACATATAATTTCTGCCCTGGGCTTTGCAGATGCGTTCTTCCACTCAATGTGACATTTCTTGTGTATAGCACAAATTCCTCAGGTTCCTACCCTTATATTTTTTCTAGTGTTCAGCTCAGAAAAGACCTAAAATGAGATCATGTTTTTTAGCTACTACTTTTATGCAAAAGATTAAAATAATCATAAAATCAGTTTGAGCTCCAGGAAATCTGAGGCTGTTTTTGTCTCCTGACCATCAAAAATTCGTCTTGAAGTTTGCCTCTTGGCTGCTGAGTCCTATATTCTCTTCAAGGATCTTTGGAGGATGGACAGATGTCGTATTTTGATATAATAAATTGAGCTTTCTAATATATACAGCTGAAAAGACTGCTTGATAACTTTGTAAGATAGGCAATTATATCCACATAGCCATGCTGTGAGAGAGAGGCAGATGAATTAATAAAGACATGTTGAAAAATTGCCCTAGCTTTTAATATAAAGATCAAGTAGGAGGAAATTGCCAAATAGATCTCTTACTGAATCTCCTGGGTGTGAAATTTTAACTCATTGTGGTTGATATCACTGGTTATTTTTGATCACAACTATTTTCTTCAATTTATATTTGCACAGAACTACACAACTCAGTGATTTACAGAAAGGGAGGATGGACAGAAAGTTGATGTTCAGTTCTGTGCCTTTAAGGCTTTAACTGATCACAGATGCAGCAGATAACACAGTGATTTACCTGTGTGAACCTTGTCAGCCCTGTAAAGCCCATAATTATTCAAATTAGAAAAGTTTATGGAGTTCACAGAAAGAAAAAATTGCATGAGAGCCTTGAGTTTTTGTTTTCCTCATATTTACAGATAACCCAAATTTTGTCATGTCTAGATTCTTCAGCACTGAAATTAAGTGGAAAATGTAGTTTGGCAGCTAACTAATGGTTTTGCCATTTACAGGAAAAGTGGCTCTAGGTAGGAAAAAAAATGGTGTTAATAGTTAATGTTCAGCATGCTCAGCAAACCAATTTGGCTTTCAAGTCTGGCACGGCTGGTTTTATATTATACTGATGGATTTTTTGTGGCTAGAACCAGAGCTATCAAACATTTCATTTTTCTGCATTGCATAAATATATTATGCTTTTCCATTTCTGATAGTGATAAGAAATAGTATGATTATTTTCAGTATTTTGAAAATTGACATCTTTTTCTTATTAAATTACCAGAGGATAGTTCACGTTTTGTTTTAGCGTAAAGTCCTTGGAGAAAATGCACATTGGAATGGTCATTTTCCTAAATGCTTTTTATTTTCAACGCCTTGGATCTCAAAACAACAAAATTATATTAAACATTCCTATGTTTCTATTGCAATGGAAAAACTGCAAGGATTGGAGTTCTGTTTGGAACTACTGTTTGTGCATCAGGATTTAATAAGCAGTAGCTAAGAAATAAAGGACAGAGTGATCCATATGGAGAAACCAGTAGATCTCTTTCGCAGCAGTCAGAATAACCCGGCTAGCTTTATTCACAAAACAAAGAAACTGTTTCTGCAAAGTCTAAGAGTGCTGTGGCACTTGCAGCAAGAGACCTTGGGGAAGACTATCTGGGGGGTATAGCGATGGGCAAAACTGCTGCTCCTGCAGAAAATCCATGCAGCTCTGCTTTAAGTCCTGCCCCTGCCTGGGAGATGCACTCCCCTTTTGTTGTTCATGGGCGTTTCTTTGGTGACAAAGGTGAGTCCTGAGCTATGAAGTCGGCAACCCCGGGTGATCACAGAGAAAAAAGGACTGCTGATAAACAGTGAAACCTGTTGAACCAGTACCTCAGGGAAAGTAAGAGATGGTATCAGCAATGGTTCCACAGCAAAAAAAAAAATAAAAAAAGGATCTGAAACTCAGGTCAGGTTTTGGCAGATAAATATAGACACAAATACTCTTAAAAGAGGTATCTCTGTGTTCTCAGACACTTTGAATTAAAAAATTCCTTCTCTGTAGGGCTTTGAGGACATAAATACCATCAACTAATCACTTTTATACAGGTGGGGGCTTTTTTTCAGGTTCTTGGAAAGGGTGTTTTGGCAAGATCTGACAAGCAGTCTGCAAAGCCAAACACTGAAAACTAAACTTTCAAAGGAAAACATTTCAATGAAAGACATGCAAGTTTTGACACTCAGTCAAAAAGTTGGAGAGTAGCCAGCATTTTATACCCTACCTAAGTCAAAATCCAAAGACAAAGTCCTGTTCAGGAACTTGACTAAGATTGCTCTGATACCTCCTTCTAAGGCCATCAGACCCCATATAAAGTTATCATTTTCCTAATAATACTGGAGTTCATTGATCCTTGTAATGACTCAAACGTTTACCATGGTAGAGGAAAATTTGAGTTTGTTTCTCTGTTATCCTAAAAACGTCTCCTGCTTAGAGCACTAGAATATGGGGAAGAGAGATCTTATCTGCTGAAACTATGAATGTGACAGAGAGCCCAACTCTGCAAGCTTGTATGTGAGGGCAAGAGTGGACAAAAGAGGTCCTGGCTTCCTGCTCCAGCTGCATAAATATAATCTGCAAGAATTGACTTGAGAAAACATCATCTCTATTTAATTTTTTAATCACAGAATCACAGAATATGCCAAGTTGGAAGGGACTGACAAGGATCATCAAAATCTAGCTCCTGACTCTGCACAGAACCATCTCCAAGAGTCACATCATGTGCTAGAGAGCATTGTCCAAACTCTTCTTGAACTCTGTCAGGCTTGGTGCTGTGACCACTTCCCTGGGGAGCCTGTTCCAGTGCCCAACCACCCTCTGGGTGAAGAACCTTTTTCTAATATCCAACCTAAACTTCCCCTCACACAACTTCTGGCCATTCCCTCAGGTCTTATCACTGATCATGACAGAGAACAGAGCAGTGTCTGCCCCTCCACTTCCCCTTGTGAGGAAGTTGCAGACTGCAATGAGGTCTCCCCTCAGTCTCCTCTTCTCCAGGCTGAACAGACCAAGTGATCTCAGACACTTATCATGCCCCTTCCCCTCGAGGCCCTTCATCATCTTTGTTGCCCTCCTTTGGACATTCTCTAAAAGTTTAATGTCTGTTTCATATTGTGTCATCCAAACCTGCCCCCAGCACTTGAGGTGAGGCCACCCCAGTGCAGAGCAGAGCTGGACAATCCTCTGCCTTGCCCGGCTGGCGATGCTGTCCCTGATGCCCCCCAGGACACCCCAGGATGGCTCTCCTGGCTGCCAGGGCACTGCTGACTTCAATTCACTTTAATTCCCTTAATAGGATAGACCCATAGATGGGGAAAAATAGTGAAAGACACGAAGAAAGCTAGACTTATTTCGAAAAGTGGATTGTGAACAAACCCAGGTGGTTTAACAGTGGAAGCTGATACTTCTCTTATTTGCAGGGTCTAGGATTCATATCTCTGGAGAGATATGGGACATGGCACATGTGTGAAGCTGAGCCTTTCTGCCTCTGCTTACCTGTGAGCCTGCTAGCCCTGCTCCTGAAACAAAGATGCTAGATTTTTGTTGTTGTTCTTGTTTTTCTCCCTCTTGCTTAATGGAGACCAGGTATTAGTCTGGGCTGCTTGTTTAGATGCTCAGTTTAAACACACAGTCATTAACTGATTTCTTCAGAGGAAGTAATCCAATAATATTAAAAGCTATACATTTTAAATAATGACTCAAGCATGGCATTCTTAATTTCTGTGAGAGCCAGGGAGATTAGTCAATGCATCTAAAGTCAAACAAAATGTCACTTTCACAACTGATCTGAAAATCCAAGTTAGTCCAGTGGAAAAAAAACCAACAAAAAGAATCAAAAAGAACAAAATTTCTTTTTTTTTTGCCTCAGGATACTTGATAATAGCATCCCATGCGGGTTACATATTGATTTCCAGTAATGATCCAGGGGTCTCTTTTATGCATATTCCATATATTAGTAGGACCATGGAAATTAATGGATCTAACCAACAGGAGTATAGGCCCACAGGATCAGGCACCTGATCAGCAGTATTTACTTCTCCTCTTTTTGGAGTGTACAAGATTTTGGAGGGGGTGGGGTTCAGAGAGGAGGTAAATACCAGAGGAGAAAATACCATAGGACTGGGAAGGTCATCTAAATAAATCATAACTAATGAGGCATCTGCTATTAAAAATAAATAATCATCACTTTGTCACTATCCAATTTCCCATTAAATTAGTTTCTAGGTACGACATCAGGTCCAATCTTTTCCTCTAAGCATTGATGCTTTATTATTGTAAAATGTGAGTGCTGGAAGAATGAAAATGGTCAATGTGAATTAGTAATCAGACTCAGTAATCACACTGCATGAAAAAGTGTTCCTCTTTTTGTGTTGCCATTCCTGCTGGCGTTTCTGATATACAAAATATAAACCAAACAGTTAACTCCTACCTGTGCACTTTCGACAAGGTAGTGGATTCTTCACAGAAGTAAATATTGGTTGACTTTTTTAAACTTGTATACACTGTTAGTAAAAAACCAATACTATAACAAAGGCTGTCAATCCAAGAATTTCATTGCAATCTAAAAATTCTATCTTAATTAAAATGTCTCCTTGGAGACAGTAATTTTCTCTCAAAACACTGCTCAGATGTGCTGGATGGTATTATCCTCCTAGTAATAATTTAAGAAAATGCTGTCAATATCATTGTCTTACCAGTTAATCTACTTTGCTTGTTCCCTTGTGTCCTTATTGCAGGTTTCTTATTTCATTTAGAGTTACCTTTCACTGAACTGTAACAAAGAGTTGTATAAAAGGTAGTAATTCAGTTTTATCAGTTGCTGGTGTTTGTATAACCAATGCATTAGTGGTTCCCTTTCTCAGTGGCAGGGTAAGCTCACTTACAAAGAAGGTTCCTCCAAACTTAAATCAGGCAAAACATAGGACAGGACTTGGCTCACCATATAGTTAGGTTGTACCTTTGCAGTTAAGGGTGTAATTGTTAACGTGACAGTTGCAGCAACACTGAGGAAAGGGCACTGCTTGATTAACTGCTCTGGGACTGTCACGGTAGATGGATGGTTGAGGTAGCACTTCTGTCAGGACTCCTTGGCACTCCCTCTCTGAAATTACCGGTTTCAAAAGCCGGCCTCAGACAGTATACTACTGTATGCACAATAGATCATCCAGGTATAAGGAAACTCAGTGGGACTGGTACAGGCCAGAAATTGTGTCAGAGTTTAGCTGAGACTGGTTTCCACTGCCTCATAAACCTGCAGGTTCAGCAGTGCCTGAATTTTCCATCTCAGGGGAAATGAATTTGCATCGTATCTTACCCACAAAGGGTGATAACCCTACTGAGCAAATAGCTTTTGCCACTCCAGTGTAGCTGCTCACAAATGGGGCTGCTAAACCCTGCCATACCTCTCTGGTTTGAGTCACAGTTGATCATGACCTTTAAGACCTTTTATAATAGTCCTCAAGCCCATAGTCATCAGCCATCTGTACTTGAATCCCCAGGCACAGTTCAGCCCAGTGAACTTCCAGGGATGAAGATGACAGCTTAATTTCTTCTCTGCTTGTCTTACATCTTGTTCAACATCTAAAAACACGTTACAGCTTTAAGCTCATGAAAGCACAAGAAATTTGCCAGCTCCAATCCCACACTTCATTTTCCCTGCATTTTCATTTTCTGGAATTTCTCCACAGCATACAAGACACAAGCAGCACATCCATTATTTTCCAGAATACTTTGCTTGACAGCATGGGGAAACCTTGAGTATACTTTGGTGCTGCACTTTCAAAACACACCAGGCAATGTTGGAAACTTTGGTCTGGGCTCAATTCATGTCATGTGGACTGCTGAGAAGTGACCTCTTGGTTGGGGTTAAACATCAGTGAAGGCTAAAATTTACAGTTAATTTCTGCAATCCTGTTCTTCTAGTGTGGCTGGGGCTTCCCCTTTGACATTTCTCATGCATATTTTCTCAGGTTCAAAGATGAAATCTACATTAGTGAGAAAATTTATGCTGTAGTTTGCAAGAAGCATGTACTTCATTGCATTGATAAGACAACATGAAACTCTTGTATGCAGTGTGTCAGTAAATTGCCTGGGAGAAGGATAGGCTATTCTACATGAAAAGCAATTGTTACTCTGCAGCTTTAAGAGCCTTAAAACATGAACATTATTTAGTGCTTTGAATAAGTTATTGAAAATTTTACCAAAAGCATCCTTTACCAGAAGAAATGAAAAGTTTAATTTAGATAGAAGGAGTGAAATTTGTTCTGAACAGACACAGAACTAGAAGCCAGTAATAGTCCAGAGCATCAGAAGACTGAGAAAGACATTTCAGAATAAAAGCAAAGTCCTCTTTCTTACAAAGTCAACTTCTACTCACTCTCAGTGACAGAATGGGACAAGGCTGTCTTAAGATAGATAATCCCAATGCTGTGTTTTCAAAGGTATCTTGCACCCATAAATGCTTATGTTGAGAGGTACCCAGCAACTCAAAGTGAGAAGCTCTGCTTTTCTTGGCTCAGGACACACTGAAGAAGTTCTTGCCTACATTGTACAAAATTCCTTCCCAAAACAGGCTGTTGCCTCAGAACTTGCGACATGGAGTTCATCAGGAGATCGAAATTCAGAACACTTGCCAATTTTCTTATTTGAACGATTGCTTTCACCACAAATTAAGACAAGAGTGAGTATATTAGAAGTTTTCATTAAAAATTTCTAACACTTGTATTCAGAAGAGTCAACATATTTCACTTTGGGTTGAGTCAGTGTTAATATGAATTTAGCTGAGCTACTGAGGTGTATTTAGGAAGCTGTGCTTCAAATGCTGAATAGCTCTGTTCACTCAGGCTTCCTAGTTGGACAATGTTTTATGTATTCTAGGTTGAGCCATGGTTTTAGTGCAATGCACAGCCTCAGGGGAGACCATGTGTGGGCCAGGTAATCCCATACCCCAGCCTAGTCCATATGAAGCATCCTTGGTGTCACTGTTTTGGATTAACCAGTGAAAAGCAGATGAGTGGATTAGGTTTTCAGAGGAGGTAGAACAAATCTTTTCAGAACATATTAAAAATATGGGAAAAATACTATGCTGAGAGAGATAAATCAAAGATTTGACTGATCTGTTATTGAACCACAAAGGTAAAGCAGCAACTGAAGTTGCTGGAGAAAACTTCTACATGTGCAGAAGACACCTAACATACCTCTGCAGTACCCATCCCTGTTTTACATGGACTGGGCCCCAAGGATGAGGATTTACTCTCTAATTCCTACCTCTTTTAGCTGCTGATTTGGACTGCATGAATGTATGATTTGGACTACATGAATTAATTTTGTCTAAAGCAACACTAGTGGCTCTTCAAGGTTGCAAGTTATTCAACGAGCCTGGTATGTCAGTGGGAAAATAAATCCGTTCCTGTAAACCAGGAAAAATAAAGCACTTCGAAAATCTCTCAGTGAAATTTGGAAGATGACCCACTAAGTTTGATTTGCTTGTTTTGTGGTGCTCTCAGGGGCTTTGTTTTGGTATTCAGTACTCTAATTGTGACTGTAGATGGGAGCCTTTTTAATTTGCATAACCTTCTCATGGGACTACAGCTGCTAATTTGGTGATTAATTATCCATATTACACACTGTTTATTTGACCATGCCTAGATTAATTTCTCTTTCCAAGCAAATCACATTCAGATATGAATTTGCATATCTTGATTACATTTTAATACCTTGGCTATCATTGTTTTTTCCCTGGGTATCTCATGAGATTAGAGCAAAGAGCTCAAACTGGGAATGATGGAATGTCTTAAATGACATGGTGTACCACTGGACAGACCATGCACTTTATTCCATGTTAATGGAAGAAGTGTTCCTTTTACTGTCAGGGAGGTTATGACACCTAGACTGCAGATCCTTTGCTAGTTTTGTGGCATTCTTGCTTAAGGTGATATGAAGAAAATAGCTCATATATGTTTAAAAATTTAAAAGATACTGATTTTCATCTACACTTGAGCTTTTCCAAAAGTTTCCCACCTTTATAGGAAGAATAAACATATGTAAAGCTTCTCCCTAATTTAACAGTAGGAGTCACTGGTATAGCATATGTATTTTGAGAACAAGGTTCAGCATACAACATGGAAAACTGTTGAATATATTCCAATAAAAAACGAAAAACCAATTTGTCCCAGACATGATTTTCTGAGACAAATTTTTGCAGGAATTGCATTCTAACACAGTTGGAATCTGTGCAAACAACAGGAAAAATTATTTGCTTATTCACAAAAATTGTGCCAAGATCACTCTAGAATCCCAACAGACAACTGGGAAATTCTCTTTATAAGGCAAGCTGCTTATCCTGAATAACTACTGGTTATATTTGGAATTTTGTGTGTCCCTTTCATTTACTTTTACAGCACATGCACTACAGAGGCACTACAGCTAGGTATAGTCTTAAAAATAGAGTAATATTTATTATATAAAGCATGAATTTTTATAGTTCTTATGATTAAAAAGAGCGTTCTCCTATGCACATTTGTCTATTTCATCATAGCAATGATCTGCACACAATATAAATTACTAAATGCAGTACGTCACTGTTGTAATGGTAATCAGTTCCATCATTCTTTACCAGAAAATTAAGGCAAAAAAATACACTGAGATCTCCAAACTTGTGGTTACACAGAGGATCACTTGGGACAGGAGAGGAAATGTTAAATACATTAACTTATAGGAATCATTAACACTAATTCTATTTTATCTCTTCTAAGCTCTCCTCCAACGCTACTTGTATTCAGGAAAAGAAAGCTAGCAAGTAAAACTGTAACTGTTAAAACTTGATAAACCAAACATATTCCTATCTTTTGGAGGGGAGTTATTTGTGTGTTTAGAGCATTTTATCACCATATGAAAGTCAATGACTCCTATCCACAGAAAATTTCAAGAAGTATGTCAAAATATTGGGAGCCTGACCCCAAAAACACGTCCCTGTTAAAATCAATTTGATTATTCATATGAGTGAAGTTTTTCACATGTGTTAGTATTTGCTGTAGCAGACCCTTGACCTTTGGCTTTACGGGAAGACAACACAGTTGTCATGATTTCACAATATAAATAGACACTATTAAAAGACCCAAAGTAACAACATAGGCTTACTGGGATTAAAAACAAAGCATCATAAATGTTTATGGGTATCACAAATAAAGGGCAAATTCAAGTTCATGTGAGCTCTGCACATTTTTTGTTTGAAGTCCAAGTTCATGGGCTGCAGCACTCCTCAAGAAATGCCTGCCAACACTTGTACGCATATTCCCGTATCAGTTTGATCCTCTTTTTAAAAACAAAACTGTGTTTTGTTGCACAACGAAGATGAAAAGCAAATTAAACCAGAATTAATACTCCCTAGGGAATGAAAACCAGCTTTGGAAATTGCATACAAGCTTTTAATCATTATATTTTAGGTTACAAGACTTTCAAAAGCCAAAGTAACATTTAAAAAAGGAGTGGGTGGGAGACTACATCATGAAGCCCCCAAACACAATAAACAAAGCTGCTGGCAAACCTGATGCCTTTCTCTTTCCAAAACAGTGTTCTTTGTGTTATTGTCCTCAGTGAGGCATGAAGGGTTTGGATGAAATTCTTGCCACATCGAAACCAATGTTAAAAACTATCGATTTTCAGCCAAAATGTCATCCTCTGCATTAAATTAACAGAAAGAAGGGGGAAGAGAACGATGACGGAACAGGCCTATAGCACAGGAAGTAGAGCCTGCTGTGGGCTGCAGCCACCCACAGCAGGGTGGGGATGCTCTACTGGCCCCCAGGCTCGACCCTGCTGAACAGCGGGTCACCCATGTCCCCGATGCTGCTGGCATGGCCCACAGCCTTGCACAACCATGGCAGCCGCTCCAAGCCTTCCCGGCGTCAGTGCTCCAACCAGCAGCAGCTTGTCTTGGCAAGTGTGCTTTGCCAGCTTAGGAGGAACAAACAGGGAGGAGGACCCTAATAAAGAGCTTTACTGAGTTTGGAAACACTTGGGATATTGTGCTAGAGAAGGCTCTGTATCTTTTCAGCAGACAGTCTCCCTCAAGCCCCCACATGTACTTGGGCTGGTCATGGCCATGGCATACACAACATGAGTGATGCAGTAATGTTCTATACTGCTGTCAAACCTATTCTCCCTAGCTGAGAAGAAGCTTCCCAGAAGAATCTTATTCACATTCTTTTCCTACCTGTAAAACACTGAGAGAGAATTGCAATGATAGCATTCACTATGAAGTCACACTAGTTTAAAAACAAACGGGTCTGCGAGACAGTCAGATAAGTGTTTTTCTGTCTGACTTCAAGATAAGAGATGAGTTTTACTCTCCTTCCAGGCATAACTCTCCAGATGACCTGGCATCTTGAATTCGATCAAGCTATTCGGTGACAAAATTAGGAGGGAGTTCAGTAAGAAGGTAAGGAAGAAAAAGGTCCACTGTCAAGGGGAAAAGTTGAAGAGGTAAAAAAATTCCCAACAAAAACAAACCACTCTACCAAACAATTCAAATGTTTGAGTGAGATATCCTGCATGGAGCCAGTGAATATTGCTTTTTCTGGTGTTATAAATTGGGTGTGTATTTATTGCTTGGATGTGTTCCTTAGCATTATGTTTCTTCTGATAATACAAAAAGAAAAATTATAGAAATTACTGTACATGGAAGAAATTATGAATGTTTTTCCAAATGCCCTGGAACTTTTCATTAGCTCTCATGGACTAGGTTGGAAGTACTGTATTTTTATGACATGTAGTAAATCTACCTGCCTCTAGTATAGCTACAAGGGTGCTAAATTTGAGTCTAACTACTGCTATTTACAAATCAGCATGATGATAAGCATTAAAAGTCAAAGGCACTTCAATGAAATTCTGTCAAAATTGTATCATGCAATCTTGTGGTGTTTTTTCTCTTTATATTTTGTGTATTTTACTTAGAATAATTTTTTCTATACTGCTGTTCTGATTATACTCACATACAACATATGAAATCTTGTATTTATCTCAGCCCGCTTCAAGAAAAATTTTGATAGACATCTTTAAAGTCTCCAGATTTAAGTAAATATTAATGTTTGTTGTATGAGAAAGACCACTTTTAGGTGGTAGCTTCTATCAATTGTATCTGTCTACAACTTTTTTGTATGCTGTCGGTTCTTTCACTTTTTAAAGCAATAGCTCTATGTCTAATAAAGTGTTCCTTTGAACTAGAACATACCTTTATAACCCTTGTAAGCAGTTGTCTCTTGGGTATTAGCTCAGAGGTATTTCAGCAATTATGTCATGGCAAATGGCTCTACCAAGGAACAGGAAATGTATAAAAACACAGGGATGCCATCCTGTGTTAGAGTTCAACTTGCTGGAACATTTCATACAAATTAATCTTTTGAACAGTTATTCATGAATGGCAAATCACAGAATCCCAGAAAGGGTCAGGTTGTAAGGGACCACAGGGGATCATCTGGTCCAACCTCTCTCAAGCAGGGTTATCCTAAAGCACGTGGCACAAGACTGTGTTCAGACAGTTCTTTAATAGCTCCAGTGAGGGAGACTCCACAACCTCTCTGGGTGATCTGTTCAGTGCTCAGTCACCTGCACAGTAAAGAAGTTCTTCCTCATGTTCAGGTGGAACTTTGTGTGCATCAGTTTCTGCCCATTGCCTCTTGTCCTGTTGCTTGGCACCACCAAGCAGCGCCTGGCTCCGTCCTCTGGGCACCTCCCCTTCAGACACTCGCAGACATTGATGAGGTTCCCTTTCAGTCGTCTCTTCTCCAGGCTGAACAGACCAAACTCTCTCAGTCGCTCCTCATAAGAGAGAAGCTCCAGTCTCTTTGTCACCCTCTGCTGGATCCTCTCCAGGAGCTCCTGCCTCTCCTCTCCTGAGGAGTCCAGACTGGACACTGTCTCCAGATGTGCCTCACCAGGGCAGGGGCAGGAGTAGAGGGGCAGGATCATCCTCCTCGACCTGCTGGAACGCTCTTCCTAATGCATCCTCAGATACCATTGGCTTTCTTGGCCATAAGGACACTGCTGGCTCATGGACAGCTTGTTGTCCACCAGGACCTCCAGGTCTTTTCATTTCTGAGTCATATTCCCAACAAGAGGAAGATACTACATATTTTAATTACATTTGCATATTATTAAATGGATTAAAATACACAGAGTTATTTTATATTAGCAAAACTAATTCTTAAAGTTTAACATTTATGACTTGTGTTACTAAAAATCAAGTTAGTCATTACTAATGTGTTTACAGGATATTTTTATACAAAATTTACAAAAGAATACAAAGCTGGTTGGATGGTAGAAGTAAATAAATATAGATTCTAATGAATAACAGCAACAAGGTTGTTTTATGTCTGCACTTGGGACAATGCTGCTATTAAAAACAAAAGTCTGGGAGATTTATGGAGAACAGCCTTTTAGAAAAAAATGTCAACGAAGCCAAAATTGAGCGCATGGGTTGTTTACCACAGTAGACTAAAAGGAATGTCTGCCTAAGAGTTGATAAGTGCCTGCAGGATTATTCAGCATCCTTCTTCATCTCTCTTAATCAGGGTGAAGTTAAATCTTCTGCTAATCAATATAAGACCCCACTGGATCCTGACCTATCAGCTGAGCAGTGGACATGACCTGGCCAGCCTTCCTAAGGAAGAAATTTTCCTTGGACTCTGCAGCCAAACTCCTATTGACCAAACCAGGGTCAGAGTTGCACATGATGCAGTCTCCTCTGCCTTCCTTTGCTCCTTCTTCTGATTGAGGTGATGCTGAGCAGCACTGTGACCTCATCACTGATGATGGGGGCTGTGAGATGTCTGTATACCAAGCTTTTCTTTCTGACATCTTCCTAGCTCTTCTTTCTGATTTACTAAGCCTCTGACCTGCAGACAAGTGCTGTACATTGAGATATAAAACTGAATACATGTGTTAATTTAGAAATTTACCTTCAAATTTATCTTTCCTTGAAAGCCAGCTCTTGGATAACCTGCCATGGTCCATCAACCGGATGGGCTTCTCCATGCAGGAAGAGAGCTCCTTGTGAAGCAGGAAAGCCCAGGCTGCATGGGGTGAGAGCCTTTTCCTCTCCCCTGCCCTTGCTGCTGGCTCCTGGAGAGCTCCCATGGGGACAAAAACCCATCAGCCTGGGCAAAGCACTGGCTGATGCCCCAGGAGAGGCCAAGCTGCCCCCTTCAGCATGGAATCTGGATGCCTTAGGCAAAGCTCTTCTGGCACCCACCTGGCTGTGGAGAACATCAGCTGGGGCCGACCACACAGAAGACTCAGACTGCCCAGGACAGCCCTGACACAATAGGTCTTGGAATTCTACTGCAATGAGGATGAGGAGGGTTTTTAATCCACTAGCTCCCCCTTCCACCAAACCTGATAGCCTGGAGACAGCTTGAGAGCTGTAGCAAGCGAGTGATGAACTGCAGCTAATTGCTCTATACCTTTTAAATTCACACTTGCCTGCCCCCAGGTAAACTCCCTGTGTTATCCTCCCACAAACAGTCCTGCTTTGGAAATACTGAAGGTGGAGGAGCAGTGTGTGAATGTTTTTAAAAGCCAGCAGATAACCTGTGGGCCATAGCCATGAAAACATGGTGACTCCCACTGTTACAGGAGTTTCCCTATTCATTTTGTTAAAAGTTTCATATATCTGCCAAAGGTACTGACATATTTCCCCTAAAGTGTTGCTCCACCAAATTAGTAAATGTTTCTGCATAAGCATTCTGATCCCAATTCAGTGGGTAATTAACCAGCTACCTCAAGGTCTTCTAAATCAAGAACTTTTGTGCTGATGGAAGAGCATTGTAAGTGCCTGAGTTAATTCTAACCTACTGTACACATCTGCATGTCTTTCATACTTTCTCAAGCTTAAATACATTAGTTTTTTATCTTCTTAAGGCAGAGAAATAAGTGTTCATATGTGGTGATAGTCCAGCCTGATACAGCCTGAATGACCTTCATGTTTTGTAAATTACATATAATCGGTGAAACTGGCTCTGATGTAAGAGATCCCTTGTTGAAAGGTGCCAAATATTGGCCTCAGGCATACACACTAGCAGTGCAAGGGATATGGAATACTAGAATTTGGGAATAAATAAACAACTTACACCATAACAGAAAAGGTCAACAGAAGTTAGCAAGAGACAGAAAATTATTGTGATTTAAATATGGAAATTGAATTACTGTATGAACTATGCTAGAAGAAAAACTTGTTTTAGATAAGTAAATAACCTTTCTGTCACATTCCCTGGAGTATACAAATACTAAATAATGTAGGCGGTATGTTGTGCCTGTAAGTTTCTCTAGAACAATGCTGTACTTCCAAACAGAGACAGCTTGACCTCTTTAATGGAAGAGATCACTGTACTAGCACAGAGAGATCACTTGCTTGGCAAGCCAGGTATGGTTTTAAATTAATTAAATCTGCCTCATAACCCAAATTCTCCAAAGTTACAGGGGTTTAAATGCTGAGTGCATTAGAATCATGTTTTGGTCAGAGGATTCAGAACTGCCCTTGGTGCTTCCTTAAGCTGCCTCAGCAATGTGTGTGCCAGGCATGAGAGCGTGGGTTATGTTGTTCACTATGTTCTGTTTAATGCAGTGAATGCCAGAAGTTAGGCTGGTCAAAACCAGAACTGGTTTGTGTGTGTGTGTTTATTTTTTTTTTATATAATTTGGAATTTATTGCTATCTTTCTACCTTTCATGTTTTATTTTTTAAGCCTTTCCATTCCCTATTTGACATTTCAAAATTTTAATTTAATTGAAATCTGAAACAATATGAAGAAAATTCTCTTCAAAATGGTCTTTGGAAAGATTTGTTTCCATGGAACAGTAAATAAGAACCACCTTTCTACCTATCCTAATAATTAACATTCCTTGCTGAGTGAATCAATGCGAGTAAAATGCTTTTTTTGCTGTCAAGGCAGCCCCCTCCGATCCCATAAGTAATGTTCCATGGGAAATTTACCTGTCTATTTTTGAATAATAGGCTGTCATGTTAGCAGACAGATTCAGGTGTCAAGAATCTGGATTTTTTAGATAATATTAAATCAAACATCTTGGGGACAAATCCAAAACACAGTGATTAACAAAATAATATATTTAAATAAAAAATCCATTTATAACAGTCATACATGAAGTCTGTTAAATAGAAGGGATGATGCTATTTCCCTGCAAAGTACCTGGAGCCTAATCTTATTTTTAACTACAGATATGTCTCATAGTATCCTGCTATGTCATATAAATTGGATTTCTGATCCTTTTTGCACATGGTCATGGAAGGTGTGTCGAGAGGAGAGTAACAGGTGGAAGGGCACTGTTGTGAGACAATCTTCTTTAGACAACCTTGGTATTCGGTTTAGAAGCTCCCAGAATAAAAAAGGTGGAGCCAGTATTTAATTACTGTGACTAAAATTATGCATTTCATCAGCTGTAAACAAAATTAATCACATTTCTTATGATGAAATACGATGCAAATACTTACTTTTGATTTTGAGAATGCCATAAAATTAGAGTCCTGTTACATTATGATTAATTGATTCAGAATAGTTCTTGTCGAGTAATTTTATGCTTAATGAGAGTCCATTAATTTGATTTTTTTATCCATTCTCTTTTCACAGAAACCATAATGGTCTCAGGAGAAATTTAAACTGTGTTTCATAAAATATAGATCTTTAGAAAAATAAGTTATATTTCCAAGATTTATGAACACCCTTTAGAACAATGCCGTTTCAAAGAATTGAGATTGATTCATGTGTTTCAAAAAGAAAAAGCTCTTCTAGTGAATTTATACCTTTGCCTACACACAAGAGCCAGAAAAGTAATCAGAATAGTCTGATAAGAATTGGTGTAAGACATGGGATACAGGCAATATTTCTGTAAGCCTGTATGCCAGCCTGAAACACGTCACACAGATACACAGCACCCATCCTGTGCCTTGTTTCTGGCAGTTACCAGGAAATTATCATTAGCTAGTGATTAATTAAAGGAGGTACACCTGAAGTTGTTAGGACCAGTGGGCATTGGCAGGAATCATGTTTACTTTTTTGCATATTTCATCCTGTCAAACTGCATTAGGACATAAGTTGTCATTGTAGCTCATCCTTTATGGCAGTTGACAGGATCACGATGTGACACAATGCACATGGAACAGTGACACACAATATAGCAAAATATGACAGCAAAGATGGCCTTCAGGAAAATTAAAGCAAACATGTTTCTTGAAAAAGGTACACGGAAACACACAGTGATCAGCAATTTGCATTAAACAAACACATCATCTTCCTCACATTGCATGAACATGTGAATGCCACCAGGACCAGGATTGCACCTGAATCTCCTGTTACAGTCAGCGTGAGTGGCAGAGGTAGAGGAACTGCCAGCATGATGCCAGTTGCACCAAGGGAACAGACTATAGGTCTATGGAGGCCCATCTCTATAGCAAATAAAGAATATACAGTGTACTCTAAACATGCCGAATGTATATTTGCTTTCCACAGAACTGAGAGCAGATAGAAATGGCAGGACTCAATGAGTTCCTTGGAACTGTACTTAAGCCATGACTTTTGAGCTACACATGTATACAGGTGCTCTGGAAGTCAGGCAACTCAACTCAGCACCTGCCAGGCTACTCAAAGGGATACTGTCCTGCTCTTGCAAACTCACCACTGTATTTTGCCTCTCATGACTGGGCAGGGAACAGGAAGACACGTAATTCCCACCAATTTTGGCAAGGGATGCAAATACTCCTAACCCTAAGCTGCTCAGTTATCATGTAATTCCCTTTGCCTTGCACATAATTTGATCTTGCTAGTATATGAAAACTGATGTAATATGCAAGATCTCCTTTACCTTGTTACCAAGGTGTGCAGTGATCTAACCAGTCTGTGTCTGTTCCTGAGCCACCCCAGGTGTCCCTGCAGAGTACTCAGGCATCCATCTGCACTCTCTCGTCAAATTCCACTCCACGCAAGGAAACTGCTTGATGTGCATAATTTTTCATTGTGATACACGTGATTACTACTGTTTACAGCTGATGAAATGCACAGTTTTATTCACAGTAATTAAATATGAGCTCAGTCCTTTTCTGGGAGCCATTAAGCTGAATCCTAAAGCTGTTTAAAAGAGGTCATCTCACAGCAGGGTCTGCTTCAGCATCTCACAGAATTTATCACAGTTGAGGCTGAACTTTTCAGAAGTGGATTAACTTCGTGCTTTCACTGAACCATCCCTACACGTGGATGTGTTACTCCTCTCAGACCTGTTGAGCTGCAACCTCTTTCTACAAGAAGGAAGGACTTGTTTGCCCTGTGCTCCTTTCTCCAGCCTCAGTGTAGAGATGCAAGCCCATACCCTGCGCTTTGACCTTCTGAGGACAGCAGAAGCAATACGATCCCCTTTTCCTCTCCTGTCAGACAACACACTGTGCTACACTGTGCCTACAATGTGCTTACCCTAGCTGAGAAATCCTCCTCCAGGAGATCAATTTTTTCAAATGGAATCATCTTGTGGCAGATGGAAATGATATGTTCAAAACAGCATCCCACACCCATTGGTAAATGATCCTCTTACATGTGTGAATTCATTATCTCTGTAGGGGCAATACAGAATTGAGTCATGACATAATCCAAAGTTATCTTTAAGGATGAGATGGAGCTGCCAGGCATAATCCATTGATTGATGAAGATAAAGTGTAGACAAATGAATATATGATCTGCTCAAATTAAAAGAAAATTCAATTCACAGGCTGAAACAGCATTTAGATAGCATTAAGCATGAGACAGAAACCAACAAGTCAGTAAATTCGGCAGTGAGAAGTGTGTCCTATCTGTGACTTTTCTGGCTTTTGTAAGTTTATTCTACAGATGTAATTGTTCACCTACTGTTATCATGTATGTTCTCATTGTTTTATTTGTGACACAGTGTTTTAAAAACCATTTTTTTTTAGCATACACTCAACAAAATGCTTCCTTCTCACAAATGCAACAGATTGCATTTAACATACTCCTGAATCATACAACATGTACCTGTGGATGTTTTTTCTAGGTATTATTTCTATTTTGGTATGAACTCATTACACAAAACAAGAAAAAATAAGGAAGGCCTTTTGCAGAAGATAACTCTGCATAATATTTTGGTAACCAAGTATGCTTATTTTGTTAGTCCCTTTATACACATAGATCAAATGACCAGCCTACCAGTCTACTCACAGAAGCAATGTTTTGGTTTCAGAGAACCCATTATCATCAAATCATAGAATCACAGAATCCCAGAATTACAGAATCATAGAATAATAAAATGGCCTGGGTCAGAAAGGAGTCTAAAAATGAACTACTTCCAAGCCTCCTGCTGTGGGCAGGGACACTTTTCACTAGACTGGGTTGCTCAGAGCCTCATCCAACATGGCCTTGAACACTTCCGGAGATTGGCATCCATAACTTCTCCAGGTAATCTATTCCAATGCCTCGCCTGACCTTTGCTGCCCATGGTCGCCGCTTTGGTATATTGACTTTGTCCCTTTCTCTGTTTTTTAAAAATACTTCTCATGCAATAACATTCCTAGACTCAGGGGCAAAGACAAGACTCTGGGCTTGTCTCTACACCCAAACCTAAGACTCCTGTTGGACAGAAGGGTAGAATTCCCAGCAACATAAAGATATTTCACATCAGAATTCCAGTAACCGAAGTTTCAGAATGCATTGGGATGTGATTTTATATTAGTTATTGCACTTTTACTGTGAAAAATTGCATCTCATTTTCCCAATTTTTATCCCTTGGACTTCTGCTGAATGTAAACTGCATTAGACACCCAGCTGCCTTTAAATTAGGTCACAGGTATCCCCTCTTAGGCCTTGGAAGAGTTCATAGATCAAAGAAGAAGGTCCTTACCCAAGTCAGTTTTTCCTGGGCATGTTGAATAAAGCCTGGCCATTCAGAGAAGACAATGCTGGAAGAAATATCTGATATCTTTTCACCAGTGATGAAGAAGCTGAAGCAGAAGATTTGGGGGCTTTTTTGGTATCCATCTAGACATTTGTTTCCCTATCTGTTTCAATTCAAAGTTTCGTAGCTCTCAAAGAAACAAGTCCTTGAATATATATATTTCTCTAAATTATTCTATGTTGATTAAATGGATTTTATGATTGAAAAATTTAGCTACGGTATAATAATAATTATTATTAATAGATTTACTATTACTACTTTTTTTGTACATCCTTATAAAAGTGTCTAGGGATTTAATTTTGGCAAAGAAGTGGATGCCTCTAAGTGTGCATACACGTTATGCTAGCAACCTTTCTGTCTGCTCTTACTGAGTTTAGCAGCATTTTTACTTTGAAGGGACAACTCTACCACTGTCATGAATAATAATATTAGTAATAATAAAACTTAAAATCTTTTTGTTTACTCCACTGGATAAGTCAGCACACTCAAATTGCAACTGGAGCACAAGATACTTGAGGCTGACCTTTTTCTTCTTGATAGAGTTAGGGTCCTCTTAGAGCTAAAAGACATTAAAATTAATTTCCTTAAGGGTTTAGATACACCCTTGAAAAAGATGCCGAAACAATATTGACCTATACTGCACTTTATTCTAAGGGATTTATTCTGAGTCTGCTTTTTGTGTTGTTTCATACGAAAAATGTGTTAATGCACTGAAATTGGTGCATAGGTGCAGGAAAAATGCACTTAAACCTAAAGTGACATTGAGAAGCAAAACAAAACGAAAAGGAGATTTGAAGTAACAGGCAAAGCTAGAATAGCAAACATCTTGTTCAGAACCTGGTGTTTTGTGCACCACCATTAGTTTCACAAGTGATAGGTCAGTGGGAAGGCTTTAATCAAGACTGCAATGCCATGAAACCAAGTGCCTCAAAGCATGGACATGAAACACAGCTCCCACCTTAAACAACACCCCATACAGCTAACAAGTAAAAGTAGAGTGGAAGCAAAAATGGAAGCAAAACTAAGGCAGGACTAGTACATTCCATGCTAATTCCATCTCTTATGGCTACTGTCCTAGGATTTGACAAATCCATGTATGTCAGTTGTCTCTTTGATTTTGTTTGGTTTTGCCTTGGAAGCCAAAATTGGCAAACTTCAAGACACCAAGCTTACATCTGATAATAACACTCAGCTATATTTTTTAAAAACTGTCAGTTTTCCGGAGAAGTGAAGCACCCAGCTCTCAACATTTCCGAGCGAGTTAGTCTTCGCAGACCTTTCAGGAAGGTGTTTGTGATGCTGCTGTAACAATGACCTAATTTAAAAGAAGGTAGAAAACATCATATACTGAAATGATCACTGGAACATGCTTTGGCACAAGTACCTACTGCCAGCTTCATCAAACTGGAGCCATAATGTTGCAACACTACCGCAATACTTAGTGATGATCTTCCCGGGTTATATTCGGACCCTGTGGTGTGGTTTAACTACAGATATTGAAAACCTACAGTGCTCAATAAGCCAGCATGAAAAACAAAATGTGGAAAAGGGGCACTTGGAGGTATATTTTCTCTCACCCAAAAGAAGAAGTCCAAAATTGGTCAGATGAATTTCCATTCTACAGCAAGCTCTAGCTGCATCTCAAAATCAGTAACGCCTTTCGGAAAACTAGTCCAGACTACCACTTCTGTGAACCTTAGCCCAAGCTTGCTACCCACTGGGTGACAAGAGTGCCTGACTCTCTCTTGTGAATCTACTGCAAGGGGATTTAAATCATGCAAGTGCTAATTTAATAATGATCCTATAAATAGATAGTGCATTACTCACTTGAAGCAATTCAGTACAGCACAAATCTAGGTCAGAAACATCTTAAATGAACTGTACCATTCTTGAAACAGAAACCTTCATTTTTCAGCTAATGAACAGTAGGTTGTATGTTAGAGGGTTTTTTTTAATAATTGGCAAAATTCTCACAATTATCCCGCTTTTAGATACATAATATGCACCTTGTGATTGCTGTGAACTAGAAGACCCCTTTTAAGGAGTGAAGGAAAAAATCAGCAGCACATTTGTCCCAAACTTCTTTTCCAGTTGCATGCTAATTATGTATGTGTCACTGCCTTCACATATTCACCACAGAGAATAAAGGCAATTAAAAGCTTCTTACGCCAGAGATACTTGTAGCTATAAAGAGGATATTGTGACCAATATGTGGTAATGAGACCTGTGCTACTAATGTGGAGGATTTTAACAAAGCAAAAGGCTTTAAAAATCCATGTATGTTTTGGGTGAGAGGACAAAGAGCCAGAATGACTCAGGATGGTTTGGCTTTTAGGATTTTGCGGGACAGGATGGGAGTGCTGTCATGGGTAGAGGGCTCTGCAGCTGCATGTGAGTAGATGGCACTGGTGGGTGAGGAAGCTACAGGCATCCTTCTGCCCTGCTATCTCATTTTTGGTCACTGTGACACATACTTTTTACTGTTCTGGCATCTGCAGAGAACAGAATCATACCAAGGCTCCCAGTGTGCTCATTGACCCTGTGGAAGTGGGACCCAGAGGAGACACCCTGAGTCTCAGAGCAGGAGGATGCCTTGAGCCACTCCACAGGCGCCACTGCCAAGGCTTGTACCCTGCGTTACAAGGGCATTCTCAAACATGCCCCCCACCATGGGGCAAGGATGGCTTGCTCTTGGTTCACAGGCTGCTGTCTACTCAGAGTCCCAGCCTGGAGGGGTTTCCAAAGAACAGATACCTCCTGACTCTCTTCTGGTTAACCAAGCCAGGTTCACTCATCCTGTCATACTATTCAACCACGTTATAAATGTCACAGTCCTGGCAGAAGGTATCAGAGGCAGGTGTTCCCCTTCCAAGAACAATGCTCTCTCTTTGTTGGTTTGCCAGATCACTGATTGGGGCATTCACATTAAATATTTGGAAAAGGGGCTTGAATCTCCTGAGCAGACAAAATAGTGTAGGCCTTAGGACATCCATTTGCTGAGAATATGCACACTAGACAGAGATCAGTCGTCACCACAGTCTTCTTTGCCTCTGTCTTAAAGACAAGGGGAATCAAAGCTTCATTTTTGGCAAGGAATCCAGCCCACAAATCTTCAGTTCACCCCAATATCATCTACAGGATGGAGGAGTGGGACATGGGCTTGCCAAGTCCCACACACTGGATTGATTAGACAGATCTGGCCAGATTAAAATTGCTTATGGTTGCAGCTGATCCAGCTGCATCCACCTGGAAAAAAAATCCCAGCACTTCAGGCTAACACAAAAGGAAAGCCTTTTCAAGACTGCAGTTCTGGACTGGTGCACATTTTAGATTTGGCTCAAAGTCAGCAAGTAACATATCAACTCCTGATTTGTATCCCATTATAGCCAGCTCCCAGCAACAAAATTCTCACTAGCTTTAACTAGAAAAGGTTGCAGCTCTCAGTATTGTTGCTTACTTCAGAGCTGTAATACCATGGATGACCTTGCCTTGTAATCTCATACAGGGGAAAAACACATTTATGCTGAGGCATCAATAGCAGAAGTGCCTGCTGGACAGGCCAATATTTTCCAAACCATGCTTGCTTAAAGCATAAATAAATGACAAATAAAATCAACGGATCCCTCTGTTGTGTAAAACTGGAATGGAAAAGAAAGCAGCCCAATTGATCACTGTTATGTTTGGTCTCTCTGGAGTCATTATGCCTGAGGAAAAAAAGAAAAACCCTATCAAAACCAGAGTTGCATAATGCCCTTCGGGTGATGTTGCTTACAAAGAAAGATATGAATCACTGTTGTTTTTCTACCTATGAGTTGGACCATTAGCTTTAAAACCTTGTAGAACAAATAAATGCCACTTTTGTTTCTGAAAACAACCTAATCTAACATAGAGCTAACATTCATTTTATTGCATGATAAAAGAAGCCAAGAAGGATAAATAAAAAGGAAAGGGGGAGAATGTGAATTTGAAGAAACAGGTAGGAAGAAATAGTTGATATTCCCGAAAGAGCGCTTTGGCTCATAAAGGATAAAGGTGGGAATGAGTATTTTTCTTTTGTTTATTGGCATAATCCCATGAAAAAGCAAATGCTCAAAATAGTGCTGTCCTATCTTTAGAGACATATTTCGTTTTGCCTTCTATGGGAAAGCTGAACAGAAGGGGAGGGTCCTGGCTGCTGTCATTGAAGCTGTTTCAGTCAGAGTGAATAAAAAGCACCGCTGCCAGAAAAGATACAAAGTGTAAAGTCCAAATATTCATTTTCTCATTAAAATGAGGCTTTATTGTTAGTGGATGCAAATAGGCTGGGAGATTAATTTCTCCCTGCCTGGAGAAACTAACAATGGAAAACATCATCCTGGTATCAGTCAATATAAATAAAGCAAAGATTCAGTCTCACCACCACAGAGAATGCAATGGTGCTGGTCCAAAGTTCACTAGGGCCAATTTTGAAAAATTCTTGGTAGAATCCCTAGGAGAAATGCCATAATTGCACAAAATTCTTCAGAAAAATAGACTAGTCACAGTATTTTAAATATCTTTATGCTTCTCATTTGCAGAATTTAAAGTAAAAATACAGATTGTAGTCAAGATAAGATTTTTAGAAAAGCCTTTATAACCACAGAAATATCTGATTGATGCAAAATACAAAACCAATAAAAACCCTACTGCTGTTTAAATGGTCAAATTTGGCCAAGCTAGTTTAAGGTTAATATCTGATTTTAGTCTACAATAAGCCCAGCAGGGGTGAGCTTTACATGGTTGTGAAGCGAATTGCATGGCTGAACTATTGGCCTTCCCCATAGGGACCAGAATTCAAGGGCTGCTCTTTTCATTGGCCACATGCAGTACGGGACAGAGGTGTCTCTGAGTTATCTCGCATTTAACAACCAGCTGCTAGCTGAGAAAACAGAATTAGATGCCTGCAATCATTAAAAAAGGAGAATTAGGTGACTCAGAACGGCAATCCAATCAAACCCACATACTGCGCTGCCTAGGGCTAGGAAGTAAGAATAACTCTTCAGGCACACACCTGGGATGTGTGTCTGAAACTGTTCCTTTCAGTCTGTTCAGCCTTCATGAAACAGCCCTGTTCAGGGACAGCAGCACACCTTCCCCACGCGGACACCCAGAGCCTTCCTTCAGCTAATTGAGTGCTTTCACTGAGACCTTCCCCTGGCAGCAGCTCACTTCCACTCACAGCTAGGGTGCGGGCTACAACAAATCCTTGTGATGACACCACAGTCACAGGACATGCACCCCACACGAACACTGGAGAGGTGCAGTTCAGGAGCCAAACTCCTTTCTTGTAGGCAAAACTCACTCCTATTTTTTCCTCAATAAAGACAAAGCCAATAACAATATTACCTTGTCAGCCTGAAGCAAATTAGTAAAGTATTACAGTCCTTCATCAATACCCTCACCTCCACTCACAGGCTAGATTACATTTCTTCCTGCCAAAGTCACCTGGCCATTGCCCTCAACTGTTCTCTTGCCCTGTATTTTCATCCTTTCCTGCCTAACACTGAACTACAGAGCCTGTTACAGCATCTGTCTTCTCTGATAGCCTTGCAATTTTGTCCCAGCACAACAGCACAGTCAAAACTTGGCCATGGAGGACCTCACCTGGGGCCAGAATTTCCCTGCTGGACCTATCCTGTGTATAAAAACCAGTGAGGTGATCCAAGCACCAGAGCACTTTAGTTTAACTGTACATCAAAACATGTCTGAAAGATAAAAATGGAGAAAACCTTGTCATTGCGAGCAACTTGCCTGACCTTTGTGGATTAAATATCTGTATCAGGAACCCCCCAATAGCTCCTATTTGAGGTCTTGTATAATAAGGGTAAAGTTTAAGCCACCCCAAAGCACTCTCAGGGTTTGTTGAGCACCACAGATGTTCCCGTCGAGGTTGGTTGGCCTTACTTGAAAGAGAAGCTGTTGCTACCCTCCCGCAACCCAGCTCCCAAGTGATGGCAGCAGCTGGGCTTAGTTAAACAGTTACCAAGCAAAAGTCATCTTCTGGCTCTGCTGTGCAAAAATTTTTTTCTAAATATTATTTCCACTACTTATTTAATTCTACTAAAAGGGCAAAACATTCTCTTGAGAATAATGCTTTGGCTCAGTCAGTCAGTAAATAAAGTGTTTTGAGTATTGGTCTATTTTAAGTGAGATTTATTATCTAAATCTTCATTTATTAAATCTGTAGGTTTTGCTTTATTTGTTTATATTTATTTTTTATGGAAAGGGAATAAATGCTTCTATAATTCACAGACTTAAAAATAATTTATACAACACTATTACTTATTTTGAACCCTACTTCATGGTATATAAAAAAGCCTCTTCATGCTTTTGGAAAGTTACAACAAGAAAATCAAAGTCTCGTAGGAAGAATCATCTGCAGTGAAGACCAATTTAAAAGCTCTGTGTGGTGCTTACTTACTTCAGTTACTTCAGTTTACTTACTTCAGTTACTTCAGTTTAAACCAAACTTTCTTCAGTTTGGTTTAAAGACTTTTAACAGCCTGTTCCTTACATCTTGTATTTGTCCTAAGTTGTGGGTTCCACTCGATGAAAAATCCCAGCATGTGCTACCACAATTTTGGAACAGCTTTCTTCACTCTCAGATGGAGTAGTAGAGTTCTGGCAAACAAGCTACATATTCCTCACCTGGGATAATTTTTCAGCAGTCCACAAGCATCAAAAAAACTGTGGATGAAGGACACTCATCTGTTTTCACTGATGACGCATTCAAGCAAAACAAAGTATGAAAATGTTTATAGCCTGCAGAAGACCTTGAATCCAGCTTTTTTCTCCTTGATAACATTTCTAGTCCTAACACAGAAAACCCCCCCTATCCTGAACTTTACCATAGACGGATGTTGAAATTAGTTGTTTCGTGTGGTGCAGAATATTATTTTAGGTTTCTCAATTCCTGTTTAGGTTTGGTTGAACTTAGCCACATACTGACAATAGGGGACATAACTCAAATATTCAGAGCAGAAGATATTTATTACGTCTTGGTAGACCAGATTGGAAAACTCAAATAAAACATTTTAGAGATTTGAGTGCAAGCTGAGGAAATTATCTGTATGTGTGTAGTCTGTCCATTGCCCTGTCCCTTCAGGGAAGGAAAGAAGGCAGTATGTGAAAGGAAGGCACCTCTAAAAGAAGGAAAAAGGGCTCAGAAAGGGGTAAATTATTTGTTTCATATGTAATCTGTGTCCATGACCTTTTCCATTTCTCCATGCTTGCTTTATCTTTTGACCATCAAATAGTATCTGGCAATAGTAGCACGTTATTATAGGTGTTTAAAAGCACTAATAAGTTCAGCTATTGTACTTTCTATTGACATTTAGCCAGCAAAGAGCAGAATGGAGAATGACATATTCCAAAAGCACTAACATGTGGTATTGATAAAAGCACTGGAACACATACTGAAAAATCAATCTATTGCTTTAGTGACTGATGCCTTCTTATTTTGCAGTTTTCACTGTCCTCAAATGTGCTAAACACATCAGTTATTGCTTGCTGTGCTGAACAGTTTTGTGGCTTCATAAATCATCAACAAACATTTAAAAAGCCTCACCCATATGAAGAATAAGCAGTAAAATGCTGTGAATTCAAACAGAAAACATTAAAGAGTGAGAACTTGTCTTGATTTTCCCCACAGTTCCTGCAACAGATGCACATCCTAATGAGGAGTTGAAGAACTGGTAAAACCATTGGCTCCCAGACACTGAAGGTCTCAGCAGTAGAAGAAACTGAAATCAGCACCACCAGAATTGTCACACACCTGGTGTCTGAATGCTGCATGTCAAGTACCCCCAAAACAATTAACTTGATTTCAAACAGCACTGATAAATGCAATAAAAAGTAAATTTTGGCACCTGGCTCTTTCTCTTGTGTTTCTCTGGGTGGGTTCACTGTCATTGATCTGTGCTGTCACACATTTACAAGACTTGAAGTACAGAGGCTTTGAAAGAGCTGCTTGTTATCACAAGATTCACAGTACAGTTATGAGAGTTAGCAGCCTTGGATCCTCATGTTTCCCTCACAGCTGAATAATTACTTTGCTCTGTGATTCTGAATAAGTAATTTTCTGTCCAGCAAAGGATGGAAGAACTAATATTAAATACAGAATATCCAGGAGAAGTGATAAATTCATAGTGACTCTAAAAAGTCATACCAAGCAAAGCCAAAAAAAGAGAGTGAATGAGTCAGAAATCTCAACATCAGAGAAAATATCTCATCTAGATTCAGCTTAAAAAATGGAAAAGTAATTTCTGCTCCTTGGTTTTTTTTGAATTTACAGGTAAATATGTGCCATTTTAGAATGTCCAGAATCCTGGACTAAAGATATTAAAGCTGGAAACATGGAAAGGAATGAACATAGAGAATTCAAAGAAAACAAATTGGATCCAGTGACAATGTCCCAGTAAAGACAACAGGAGGGAAAAAAGGAACAATACCCAAATAATCAGGAAAGGAAAAGAAAAAAAAATGTACTGTAATTAAAGTGTCAAGACAGATACTTGATATCAAATGTAAATAATTTCTCTGTATTTAGCAGGTTTTCTAGGACTGAAGCAAATATTTATGTCCTCTAGATTAAGAATATTTTTACCATTTAAGACAGAAATCTTCGTCAAGGATCTAGGATTCTGCCATCAAACCCTTTTAAAACTAAAGCAGCAGATGTGTTCCAGCAGTCAAGCTTATTACAAACTACAGTACCCTTTCTAGAATAAAGCTGAAAAAGATTTAAGAGCAGTTGAAAAGTACCATTTTACTTGAATGTAAGTCAAGAATACATAAAGGATTTTTTTTTCTTTAAGCGTGTTAGCTACTCACAGTGATCTATCCTTTTGTTTCTGGAATTTAGAGTTCTGACCTGGTTTCTTAGGGCCTGAATTATTTCTACATTGTATCGTTTATGTACCAACTCCCCAACACTGCTTTTAACAGTAAGAAGACTTGAAGGAGCTGTTTAGTTGTGAACTACAAAATCTTCAATACCCAGTTTATTTCATTGCTTCTTTAGTCTGTTCTGCAGTATTCAGAGCCTGAAGGTAACAGCCCATTAAAAAAAAAAATACAAAACTCCTACTGCAGCCTGTGAGTCACTCATGTTACTTTGTCACAGTTTTATTCTCCAATATTACCCTATGGCATTTTGCTGAATTTTTCTTCATTAGGCTATTCAGAAACCAAATGGGAAGTTCAGGTTGAGCCTGTTTCTGACAAAAGTCTCCTCTAAACTTCAATTTGCATACTTGACGGAGAATGTAGGCAGCAGAATACAGAGTCACCAGCTGCACTGCTTTGAAGGAATTGGAACAATATCTGGAGTCAGGTTCAGTGTTTCACCTCCTAAGGGAGGGAGAGAGGATACACAGAGTAGTTTTACAGTGCTCTCTGAATCTGTCTAGGGACTGTCCCATGCTTTGGGCTTGAGAGATTACAGCATATTGCCCACTCTCCTTTTCTGTCCTTTGGCTGGCTCCCCAGAAAATCCTTGTTCTGGGAACTGCAAGAGAAGGTAATTATACTTTACTTAATGCGTGATTTCTCTGTTGTGCCAGTTCTCCATAGAGGAGCTACGTGGGGCTCAGAAGACATTTAAGACTTTGTAAATATTTGTAGGAAGCAAACTTAAACTCAGAATTTTGCTGACAACAATATGTGGTTATGGCTGGTGGAATGGTCAGAGCCAGGTTCAGATGTAGACGTGAAGAGGGAGACTTGAAAACTCACAGGCAGCTCAATCTGCATGTCTGAACCACAGCTGGCTGATGGGGCACGGTGTGAAAATGCTTCCATTGCACAGAACCTGAGCTAAGGCTGGGAAACCACCACTGAGCATGTGTCCCTGATAAGTGGCAAATGTCTCGGACACAAATGACCACAAAAATGCTGCCTGAGGTGTGGGAGAGAGGGTGCATGGGGTCCTTCAGGAAGACTTTTTCTCTAATGCAGACTGAAAGTCATCAGATTCAGTTCTCCACCAACCTGCTCATATAGGCAGTGCCCTTCACAGACAGCTTGGAGGACACACGACTACAGCAGATCTTCTTTTAGGCTCTGTGCTTGTCAGGCCATCCCCACAAGATGTTAGCATATATCACCAGTGGGAAAAGAGAGTGGTGAAATGGTTGCTCCACTTTCCACAAGAGAACCGGATCGATCCCTGTGAGGTGTGTATTATGCATATGTTCACTGAAGCTGAGGCTCATGTGCCTGAAGTGGAACAGCACCTTTACGGCTGCAATAATCACAGGAACTGTGAGAAACTCCATTAATAATCTCAGTACAGCTGACACCTCACTTTCCCAGAACCCAGTGATAACTGGAATGTCATGGACAGTGACAAGTTGGGGAGTGTTTTCAAGATTTCAGTACCAGAAAGTGCTTGAGTACTTGAGTACTGAACTGTTCATCTATTCCCTTACGGGTCTGGCACACCAAATACCCAAAGGATGATACTGATTTCTGACACAGACTGGGCCTAGAAAAAGAGGAACTACTGCTCTGTACCTCATACCAACCCCTGAAGAAAAGCTGAATGAACAGACTCCTGAACCTTGTATCTGGAAAAAAACAGCCCGCTGTTGACACGGAGGCCAACAGGCAAACTTAGGCTACTATTAAGACACAAAAAAGCTGATATGAACATCAGGAGTCTTCAGTCTTCTTATCAGGGCTCTGAGAACTGGCAGGCATGTGATTGGATCTAGCACCCAGGCGAGATTGCAGCCCCGAGAGATGACAGTAGGCTTGCGCCATGGAGAGCACTCAGGTGGTCCTCCCTTCCCTGTGGTGGCTTCCCTGAGGTCCTTCCCTTCCCTGAGGCTGTACGGTGCTGATATGGATGGGTTTACTGTCAGGGTGGGCCTCTCTCTCTGGAAACCACAGCTAGGGCAGCTTTAGAAGTAATTCAGGCATGCCAGTGTAACTTGACTCTATTTAGAAGTAAATCCACGTATGTTGAAAACATTTGCTAACTCTAGAATAGGCATGTGTTACCCCTCGGATGATTCATGGTCAGTATGCAGGTAAGCATGTTTGACATATTAAAGCACTGGAAAAACACATTTGTTTGAAGACTTGATGTGATTTTTGCTTGTAAATGTGTTTTCACATTCAGAATTTAGTTAAAAGCAGGCTTGATATATCCATCATTATGGACTAAAAAAATCAACCTGTAGCTTTAGAAGATAAATAGATTTCATTCCAAAAAAGTAGTGCTGTTACAACTCTTTAAAAGGTAGATGGGCTCAATATAAACATCCACATTTTTTTTTAAAGTGTGTTTATTCATCAAATGCCTTCCAAAGCATTCCAAATCCTGTGTTTCTCTACAGCATTAGTTATCACTGCTACAACTAATGAATCCAAAGAGCTTAATGGAGAATGGCTGCTGGGTGAGACAGACAAGTGCACTAAGTCCATTGCTGTGTTTCTGTAGTACTAATCAGTCTACTGTAGATTTAGTAATTAATTTTGAAATGATGTTGAATGTTTTCAGATCTTGCTGGTAATTGATTTCAAATAAGGTTTCTTGTTTTGATTTTCTTCTATGAATTATTGTGCTGATGTGATGCCCAGAAAGCCTTTGTATTTTAAAAGCCTGGAAATTTCTCACATTTACAGATTTGGAATTACAGCATTATAAAGGAATTGGGAAAGAAATTCTTCACTTTCCAGTTTCCCTTACTTTTTTAGGAAACTGATTTGTGCAGTAGCAAGATATTGGAAATTAAATAAACTATTTGGTCTTCTAAAAAATATTTTAACATGTTTCATTCATTCAGCTACTGTAATAGTTCAACCATTCAAATACCTCTTCTGGACTTGGAACCACCAGCTGTTTTTGAATACTGACCTGTCCTGCATAAAGAACCAACCACATCCTCATTTTGGGCCAGTGCCATAAACTGGGGGCTGATACCTGCTGACCCAACCAAAGTTCACATGAAGGCAGCTGTGATTAGCGCCCAGCATTGCACCATCTTGAGCGAACTATCAATGTGCTGGTACATTAATCCAGCAACTCATAAATTGTTCTGTTCTTTTTCTCTGTGACTGAAGAGTCCAGCCTTGCTGTGACACACTTTCTGGTTCTAGTACACAGGCTTTTGGTTCAATTTATTTCCACTGATTAGAAATGGTTATCAAAATAGTGTTCACTAGGGGCTAAAATTTAATTCAATATCACTACAGTGCATATAGATTCAGTATAAGAAATAAATGAATGAATAAATAGTATGGAGCTCCCAGCTCCATACAAAAGAGTTGCCTGTATCACTGTACAGTGTCACATCAACATAGAAAATCCTTTTTCCTGTCACAATATTCATCATTATACCACCTAGGGTTCATAAAGCACCATTTAGAGATGACAGAAAGAATACAGGACACAACATGTTTCTGGTTGATAATATTGATTACATGTGTTCTGAGAGAAAATTAATTAAGTCATGTATTCCAGCTATAATACGGCTTACCCCTTTTATAGATGCCTGTTGAAACAGTTCCTAATATTCTACAAACCCCAGACCCCACATCAAAACTAATTACAAAAATTAAGCTAATTGTTTAAGAGCTTGCAGCAGAGTGGAGGTTAGAGACACCAGCAGCAGAACGCCACCTGGATCTTTTCTTGGCCACATGGAGTTTATTAGAGGAATGATACGCAGATAAGAATTAATAAATTCAACAGATATGGTCTTAAACCTTTTGCAGGACATGGTAGTTATACTCTTAGAGCCTAGATAAGTCACAACCATGATGTCCTCTCAGTTTTTTAAACTTGCACATAACATCTGTTAACAGATGCAAAAAATTTCCATTTATTTCAACTGGTACATTAACCAGACAACTGGTTAGTAGGGCAGTTGAATTATTCATCACAAATACTGTATTGTTAGTCTGCAGATCTTCAGCAGCTCAATTCACATCTGTGCAAGTGAAAAAGGAAAACCAAACAGCTCTTTGGCAAGCAGTACTTGTGGCTAAATCTGAACTAGTGACACACTTGTGAACTATCATTTTTGGCTAAATTACTGTCCCTTTGCCATGGTTATCCATCATGTACAATGCATCATCTCCTGTTATGTGATGATACCTTTGTCTCACAACAAACTGGTATTGCCAAGTGTGAGAGTATCCATACAGGTGCAGAACAATGAATATTGCCTGTTGGAGATAAGTCCTAGGATGAAACTGCATTTCTGTTGGGTAAAATAACATTTCAAGGCTACTGTATACACTGTTAAAAAAATCCCATATTATTTTCTAGCGTTCCAGAAAATTAACTAATCATTTGCAGAAGACCAAAAGTTTAATCATCTTTTATTATGAAAACAGTGCAGTGCAAGAGTCATCTCCACTTCTGGAGTCAGGACCACCACTACCAACTTCCTTGAGCCAAACACTGAATATGTACTGGGCAGAAAAACTGAGGATGCCCTTGTACTACCCACAGTGCTGATGCGGTGGAGCGCTCTTCCTTCAAACCTCATTTAAAATTACAGTCATAAGTGAAAAGAGGAATGTGCTAACCCTAAAGCTCACTTGAGTTTTCCAAAATTAATCTGCCTTTATGTTTAAAGAAGAATTGTTTTTCATCTACAGCTTTTAGTCTTTCTTAAAAAGGAAGGATGATTTTGCTTAATATTCCTAACAAAGGCGGGATGTTTCTTGAGGAATCAGATTTTAGATGTGAATAAAAGTGAATTAGGATTCACATGAGCAGTCAGTTTTTACATTCATATTTACTGATCCTGGTCTTAAAAAGAATAATTGACAATGACATACTGTGTGGTGAATTTGAATTTCCATGGTCTTCTTCATGGGATGAAAGTATGTAAGTTTATTCTGCCATCCTACAAAAAGGTACTGAAAAGTAGTCTCACAGCAGAGCCTTTTAGACATCCTCCTTTTTTCCTTTATTTCTAATTAATCAACTACAGATTCCATTGTGAGACATAGGTCTAATTTAACCTCATTTAATTTTGTTATGAGGCTATTTTGGAGCTTCTTCGGAGCTGATTAAGTTGCTCCCTGAAGACAGCAAAGAAAATCCATTGCAGTGAAAAAAATAAGCCAATTTTTATCTATGAAACTCTGTAGTGCTGCTGTCCTGTATATTTTTTCAGATAATATTAGAATTCATCTGACAAGACATTTCCATGTGTTTGTCCCATGTAGCTGAGCAATATCATTATGCAGTATGAATTCCAGTATCACGGGAGTGTAATTGTACACTTTTCATGGAAGTTTCCTCTCCTTGTATCAGATACATACCTAGTTATATGACATTTATCTTAAATTGACCATAGTCCCATAATTATGTAGAATTTATCTCTGTTCCTTGAAGTTTTGTTTTTGGGTTTTTTTTTGTTGGTTTCTTGGGGGAGGTTGTGTGTTGGCTGTTTTTTGGGGTGTTTCTTGCATTACACTGTAACTTTAAAGGAAGTGTTATAAGGCCTTTTGTGAATGAAAATGTATGCAAATGGACAATCTGGTGTTCCTTTGTAAAGGACATTGGGAGGCCAAATAACTTCAAATTCACATTTCTGTTTGCATTTGCCCTCCAATTTATTGAAAATACGCAGATGGAATTTGCTGAGTTGTGCATTTATCAATTCTAACAGGCTGCACTCAGAACATTTTGTAGACAAACCAACCATTAGCAGCTGGAAGAATGATTTTAATGGCTGTACTGTGTAATAGTTTTTACACTTGAACTAGAACAAATGGTCTGATTCTTAGATATGGAAATTCTAGCTTTGTCAGTATTCCTAGTGCACTGGGTTTATTTGTATTAGGTTTAAAAATTCACAAGGTGTGTCACTTGTTACGTGCTTACAGTATATTCATACATCGTGTTAAAAGTAAGGAGCTTCAAATCCCATTTTTTAACAGCTAAAGATGGCTAAGAGTTTAAAAAAATACTTATTAATCTCATTTCCTGTGAACCCTGTAAATCTTTTTCTCCATATTGGGAATTGGCAAGGCAGGCAGAAACCAAAAAGTTCACTTCCTGGATAATTTTCTCCAGATACCTGCTTCAAAGTTTTACAGAGCTTCTCCTAAATAGCATATATTCAAAAGGAAAACAGGTGAATCCTAAGCTCTGCATTCACTGTTAGGGAATTACTGAGAAGACTTCACCATTGGGGGAAGGAGCTCACACTGACCCTGAAGGAAACTTTTACTGAGGAATGGAATATAGAAGACTCGGTCCATGATCCATATTGTTATTAGATTTTGCAACAGCAAGTTTCTCTCTTAGAACAGTCCTACACCAATAGCACTCTTTTCCCCTGCTTATGAAGTTGCCTACTGTTCCTGAATTACTACCGGGTTAGGCCATCGGATCAGATGAGGAGCCAGGAACACAACTGTGCCAAATAATAAACACAACGACATAAAAATAAGTCAGTCCTTAGGTTCTCTACTGATTAAACTATGAGAATTTGGACAGAACAGGAATGCCAGCTGCCAGAGGAAAGTGTACTGCAGCCATAAACATCTCAGCCAGGAAAGTCTAAGCTTATAGGGTTGACCACAAGAGTGTTTTGCCTTCTTGCAGAGTTTCTGAAGACAGCTACAATTCCCAGCGTGGAAAGTCTGGTAAGTGCAGTATCTGTAAGATATGTGGTCCTCTTTGTACCTGCCAAGAACCTTATCAGCCTAGCTCCATAATTTTTCAGCAAAATAAATGCAATATCAAGGGCAGAGAGCAAGGCATGGAGATGTCAACATCCTACAGAGCTTTATCTATTTAAAAGCTACTCCTGGAGTTTAAAACAGATGCTTTACCTCTCTACAGCTGGTGGAAATCATGCCACCTCAAAAAGACACTTAATTCTGCTTACTGCAGATATACTTTAGCTAGCTGGATTGTCCTCCAGAGGTTAGTCTCCCTCCATTGACCACAGAAAGAGCTTCAGTAACTACTTTACACAGGATGCCTAACTTTTAAATTGCTGAGATTAGTGAGCTGGGTCCCATTTCAGTTCTGCAGCTTCAGAAAGGTGGAGAGCTGGCTTGAATGATCGTTTATTCATTATTTTGCCAGTGCTGTGCTGAGCAGATGCTTCTATTGAGCTGTCCACAATGACTCCAGAACTTCTCCCAAGTGCTTGCCATTAATTTAAAAGTCAGTCATGTGTGAATAGTTTAGATTGTTCCTCCCAGAAGCCCACTTTATTTGTGCTGAATTTTATCTAACTGAACTTATACACATATGCCTTGCTTTCTCCAAATGACTGTGAGAACAGTAATAATCTGAGTCTAACCATGATGCTTTTAAACAACATGTGTGCTAGCATATATGGGAAAGCTTCTTGACTCAGATTTTCACTGTATATGCAAAGAGTAATGGAAATATAGATTCAGATGATGAAATTAATAGATTCACAATTAAATACCTAGCATTCTGCCTCAGGAATTCTGAAGAATGACATTTTCCACCATTAGTTCAAAGCATATAAACACACCTGGTGTTCGTCATCAGATCCCAAATAAATATTACCAAGACACAAGAAATTGGGCCAGATGGAGCACAAGCCCAATAGGCAGTTATCAAATAAATTAATTAACATTCAAATTAAAATAATTACAATTCTCATCACATACAAATATTGAGTTGTCAGATCTAAGCTTTGCCTGGAAATACAGCCTTTACCCATATTGATGGATGGAAGAATCAGGATAACTATTGACTTGAAAGCTCAAGGTCTGTTAAGCACATAATTCTGGATTCACATAATTCTTTGTTCACTGACATCTGAGCGACATTTGGTTAATGGTTTGGTCTTGATAATGTATTTAATGTAATCTCTTCTGCAATGTGATTAACTGTACTGGAAATGCAGAAGAAAATGTGTATTCAGTGTTTTGCAGAGTCACAGATGGGGAACATTGCCTTCAACCTTTGTAATTATCTAGGCACAGAAGGAGATAGTCCATACTCAGTGGCAGACTCTCAGCGCTTCTCATGCTACATGTAACGACCACACATAACAGATTTCAGAATAAAAAGTAATTCTCTCACCATGCAACCCAGAGACAATAATAATCCCTAATAACTAAAGAAGGGGAGCAACAACTGATTATACAATGCTTAATATGAAGCATTAGAAGATGTAATTGCTCAGAGTTCTCACTTAGGTTCAGTCAATAATAGAGGTCAGATATGTAAGAGTAACCTGATTCTGCAGAGATGCACATGGATAAATACTCGCATGCACACAGACACACACAACCCATTGTGAATGGCATAATTGAAATCAATTGGCCTACTCACAGAGTCCATCATTTATTTACTCTGTGGTTTCTCTAAAACGGCCTTGTAACAAGATTGGTTTAAAAGTAGTCATGAAATGCACTTACATTCATTACAACGATGTAAGAAGGCCTAAGTTTAGCTAGGGAAGGCCCAGGACATATTAAGTTAAATACATACATAAATCTTTGCACAATCAGAGCTTAAGGGCTTTATGCACAAGGTAGTGCTTTCAGATGAAGTCATTTGATATAAGTAGTTAGCATAATTCATGTTACTAAACAAACATGAATATGGCTAGAAACATACATTTAAGAGAAAAATTACTCTGAAAAAGCTCATTACTTTCTAGCTATATTTCTCCTGTGCCCTTACCCACTTCACTCTTTGGTAAATACATGTTGACACCTTCTACGCCAAGGAAAATGAAAGAATGTTATTATCTTTGCTTTAAATTACAAATCCCTAATTTAATAGACCAGGAAAGCTATCTCTTCCCTCTTTTCCTCCTCAACAGGACACATCTTCTGAGCAGCAAAATGGAAGACAAATTTAGTTATCAGTGAATTTGTTATGGACTTCTCAGCCCTCTGCCTGCACTACAGCAGCAGCTACCCCTGCATGAGCCACCAGACACCTGCACAAAATGGTTATTCCCTATGTACATGTTTGCCCTCTCCTGTGCAAATATTGCTGTGATGGTTTGCTGTTCATGGCTGGAGTGCTGGGGAATGGTCACATCTCCTCACACGTGGAGAACACACATGAATTAATGTATCTGCCAAAGGCATACACTGAATCCACTCATCTTCTATCAGTCACCGTTTATTAATCATGAACACACTGGTCTCAATTTCGCCTATTAGCCAGTAGTTTAAGTTGCTGACATTTTCTCATTCTCCTCACGATTTTCTTACAAAAACAACCAGATAGGACACAAACGACAGTGCACAGACAGACCTGAAGTAATGCAGCAGCCCTTTCCAGCCCAGGCAGGGTAACAGCAGCACTAGGGGAACACGACTACATTGTGGTACATACTTATCACTAAAATAAATTCATGTACTGGAAGGACAATAAACTACAGAGTAGGCATATTTATGTGACCATCCTAGTCAGGTTATATCAGGAAAAATACTACTATGTGATCATACAGGGAAATAAAACTCAATCCATTCATTGTCATGACCAATATATTTGCTTAATTATGTTCTCAGGCAAATAAAGATCTCAGCTGGCTGAGTTCTCATTCTGCCCTATCACCCCCCCATCCCCTAGCATTTACTAGTGATGGAAATCCTTAAATGTGGCTAGATATCTTCTTCAAAGAGTCATTTACTACAAAATTCGGCAGGCTTTGTCCTGGACAGCATGTCTCTGAGAGTACTAAGTAAAGACTGAGTGTGGAATCAAAGATGGTGGGAGTCATGAAATAAAAATATGAAATACTATCTGCCTTACTTCTCATCAGAAACTTCCAGAAGAATATTGAAGTTTAAAAATAATTACTGATAAAATATTACTGAAGCATTTCTTTTCCAGGAAAAAGAAGTCATCTTGATATAGAACATGATATATTGTGGCTGATTTATTAAAATGATTGAAAAGTCTAAACAAAGGAATCAGAAGTAAAAACAAAGTATTTTTTTATGTTATGACACCATCTCCTTGCAAAGATTTACCCCAGAAGATTTCATTAGAGGTGATTTATTCATGCAAAATGTTTCAATTTCAATGAAATTGTGTTTTCCAATAGAAACATTTTCCCTCATTTTTTAATCACCTCTCTTCTGTATTTTGTTGAACCTGAAAGCATAATTCTCAATCCTTTCTTCCTGGAGGGAAATTCTCAAGTCCCAGACACATTTCATTCAGTTCAACTTAGAGATACTTATAATATGCCTTAGTACATTATGTACATTCCTTGTCAGAAACCTATTTAAATGAATTTTTTTAAAAACCATTACTGAAGAATTTTTACTTAATAAAACTCCACTTAGTAACTTTAAGCAGTACTTTTCCTGACTCAATGTTTATGCAAGTTTTGCACAGATAATTTCTGGATTCCTTGAAAAACTCCACAGATTCAGCGTGCAAGCTACTATTTCTGCTGCCTGCCACAGACATGAAATTTTCAGATGGAAATTCAATGCTGCGTTGCTAAATGTTGCCTTTCCTCACAGGCTCATGAAATATTGGTAATATGCCCTGAAGAGGTCAGACATTGTTCCTATGCAATATTTTCTTCTATGAAACTGTCATAAAATTATTTTTTTCCTTTTTTATCTCATCGGTAGTCTCTGGACTGGCTATTAATTTTTTTATGCACAAATAGTATTTTCTTTCAGTAGGCACAGTCCAGCTCTTATGCAAAGGCCAGTCCACGGCACAGAGGAGGGAGGAGAAGCCTTTTGAAGAATTTGTTGACTGGTTTGCTTCTCTCAGCTGCTCGTTGCCATAACCACCACTACATGGTTCGTTTTTTCACTGGCTCAGCAGTACCTGTGCACCGAAATGAAGGGTTATTTTGGTTATTTTATTTTAACTGTTCCTGTGACATGCAGTATGGGCCCCTAAACTGCTCCTTCCATAGCACTGAGGAGGTGAGGGAGAGGAATCAGCAGCAGGATGGATAGGAGAAGAATGAAGTTTCATAAGCCAGCTTTGCCACTGGAACTTGTCTCCCCCTGAAAAATGGCTTCAGACAGCTTTGCTAATACTATGACATTTATGATTTGGAAGAATAAGGGCTATATGTCAGTCATTTAATTTTTATTTTTGTGCTTAACCAGTGCTGAGTAAAATGATAAAAGGTAAATGAACCAACCAACCCCAAATCCTTTGCCCAGACCTGATTGAAATCAAACATTTGTTGGCATAAATCAAGGGGATCCCATAAACTTTGGGAGGAAATAGAATGGTCAGTGAAAGGGAGGAATGCAATGGAAAGAGAAACAGGTGACCACGGGAGACATCAGAGCCCTCTTGAAACCAACATGAGATTCCCTGTTATCTGCAAGAGGATAGCGACATCACACTGGGTTCTGCTCCTTGCTCTGAAACAGAACTTTGTGTCTTTATTTACTTTTCAAACAATGGTGTGGGTACAACTCCTCAGTGATCCCAGAGAGCTTCATAAAACAGCTGAGGTGACTGGATTTTTGCTGCTTTTTGTGCTCATCCAGGCTCAGGCTATTATATCTGTGAAGTGCCTGTCTGTCTTTTGTCAGGCCAAAAGTATTTCACCCAATATATCGTGACTCTGGGTGGGACTTTTTAATAGACAAAAAATTAATTAATAACTGAACGAAAACTTCATAGCTGCTGAAGGACTAATCATCATGTATCGCACAGGAAGAAGGTAATGGGGCTTTGTAAAGAGAAAAGGGATAAAAAGGTGTCTGGAGACTGAAGTCAGGCAAAATCAAAGCAGAAATAAGGTACAAGTTATTAACAAATGAATACATCAAATATCTTGTACTGCAAATTTGATCTTGGCCTCCCAAGTTCTTCATTTAGGAAACATTTATAAATAGAAAACTAGGAAAAAATTATTTGGATTCATTAGAACTTGAAACTTTAAGACAATTAATTGCAATTTGTAAGACTTTAGAAAAATAAAAGGATGAAAATCAAAACAAAAAAATCCAAAGTGCTAAAAAAAATTTTCACAAAGCTAATTTTGTGACAAAATAGTCTGAAATGACATGCCAGAATCTGTTTGCCTGTCAGCTCTGCTGCTATGAAACTCACAAATATGCTATTAGCATTCTAGCACCTCATCCTAGCACTTACTTTCATACAAAATTCGCCCTGCATACAAGATGTACACACATGTCTTTTTGTGACATAGCAACGCTGACTTAAAAACTGGAATTCACAGTAACCCAATAAAAATGAGGGCTGTAAATTAACTGGGCATAATGCAGTCTTTGCAGTTCTCCAGAGGACTTGAATAAATACAAAAATAAATGAGGAAGAAATAGAAGTGAAAAGAAACAGCCTTTTCTTCAGATGGTCTACGTTTCTAATTGAAAATTTTGGCTAGCATTAGTTGGCGGGACCATGGAATACACAGCATGAAACGTCAATAAATTAGTCTAATACAAGGAAAAAAATACTTCCTGGAAAATTTGATGGTCACCATCAGTTTTAGGGTTACATATTCTGCTTCTTTACCCATTTCAAAGCCCTTTCTAACACTTTAGTTATACAAGTCCATCACATTGATTGATAAGGACCTAAGCAGTTCAGGTTCCAAATTAGGAGAAATAGGGGAAAACTTGTTAGTATGTAAATCCAGTTCACGCAGCTGGTTGAAAACCCATTTTTGTAAAAGAATAATGCTGAAGAGAAGATGCACATTTTATTTTGCAAAACTAATAGGCTGTACCAGGGGTATTTTAATGGCTTGGAAAATGTTAGTGGTGTACAAGAACAGCCAAATTAAAAAGAAGCCTTACAAAAGCTACCTGAAACATGTTGACATTTCACATTCATCCAGTGCTGTTTTATGTAACAATTCACAATAATTGTATTTTAGACTATTTTGTGCTTAGCCTCAGAGGAATTCTCTGCTGATATTTACATCACAAAAATGATTGTATTTATTTAGATGCTGAATCTTTTGGGGGTAAAGATTGTCTCTGCTCATGTCTTTTACTGGGCTTGGCACAGCTGATTTTGTCCTGATGGTGTTGTAATACAAACAAGTAACATATTTTAAAGCCAGAAGGTACACTGTAATCACCCACTCTGATCTGCAAAACAAAATGGCTGGGGTTTAGGAGGATCCAAGTCCTGCTTGCTTAGGAAGCAAATGTGAAACAAACAGTGTAAGGACTCTAAAAGCTTCCTACATAACAGTTATTTACCACTATCAAGCAGAATATGAATCCTTTTGCATTCAATCAACAATGTCAAGTCACTCGCTAATAATCATAATAATGAATAATACCAGAAGCAAGTGAAATATATTTGATTTTCTTTCATTTCACTCTTCTCAGAAACTCAGCAGTGGTTCTGTATGCGATTTGGTGGTTACATTAAACTACATCTTCAGTAGAGTTTAAATTAAAGCTATGCACAAAGATGTCAGCTGAGATTCTGTATTTGATGGGTCTGATGATAAAATGAAAGCAAGCTCAACTCAGGCTTTTAGGAATCCAAGGTCTTTTGGCATGGCCAAGGCCTTGCTCTATATCATAAAGTAAATATTTTAGACACCCTTTGTTTTCCATTTCCTTTATCTGTACATAGCTTTGATCTGTTTGTTTTTATTACCTGCATCATTTAAGTTCTCAAGGACCACTTTGATTAGCAACTAGTCCTGCAATTACTGAAGTGCAGTGAAGAGTTTTGAGCAGAGCAGCATCTGTGTTGTGGTTTTCATTGGAGTTACTTTATAGCCATCTAAAGAGTAAGAAATGTCTCTTAAAAAAAAAAAAAAAAGGCCAGATCAATGTCTGTAACATCTTTTCTCTGCCATATATTCCATTCAAAACCATTTCACTTGACCCTGTTCCTGAAGTCATATTAATCAGTGCCACTTCAGTGGTGCTAAAGAAAGAACCTGCACTGAGCAGGAGCTGAGATTCAGGCCCGTGCTCTTTTCATGACAGAGGCCACGCGCGCATGGACTGGGAGGCACACGGCTCTGCACCCGCAGAGCAAACCACAGACCCAGAGGAGCCCCAGCCCATGCTGGGTGGGCTACAGGAGGCTTGCTTTGGGTCAGGTTTTCCTCTAGACTGAACACCCAGGAGCAGCTGGCATGGAGTAGGGGTGCTGCTGCTGGAGGGTTGGTGTTCAGCAGAGTGCTGAGTGCTGCTGGCTTAATTTCATCCTAAAGGATTCTAATTTAGGTGCTCCAAGATGACACTAATATGCAGACAGAAGCATATTTAGGTGAGATGACTGGGAGATCTGTTGTAAAAACATAGGTCTGATATAACAAGCATGAATTAATGGCATGAATAAACATAGTAGATTTAGGTTGTTATCTTAGAGTACGTAAATTGACCTTAATTTTGAAACAGGACTGCACCAGTAAGTGTGTTTTTCTTAACTTGAATATCTTTCAAAAGACCATTTTGGCCTAGAGCCATAAAAACATAATCTGCTTTCATTTTTTATTTACTAGTTTTTAATATTTGCTCATTCATGAAACTCTAATTTTCATATTCTCTGAGGATATGAAACATGAAATACAACAGTGATGTGTTGTCTCACTAGTGGCACAGAGATTAGTGCCAGGTTCAGACTTGGGGTACCTGCTTAGATGTTTAGAATCAGGTTGTGAGAGTACCACCAATACTCTTAACAGCAATAAAGGGTCCTCCTAGAAAATACTGTTTCAATGTGCTGAAGTCCTATTGTAAGCAGAATGGATGTCTTTAAGCTATTGTTAAATTCATCAAGCATGGTTTAAGGTCCCTTAAGCTTGAAGTCTACTGTATAACAAAGGCAGACTGCCTTGTCAAAACTAGACTTCCAAAATGTGTAGACTTAGCATGAGCCAACCAACAATTTCAAGCATTACATTTTCATTCCTAACCTTGAAAAGCCAGAAAAGAATAAGCCAAGCAGCAACATAATAAGCCAAGGGATAAACCAAAGATATTTTAAGGAAGCAGATGTTTATGTATTTATAAAATATTCTGTCAAAAAAAAAAAAAAGTCCCTTCTAAGATTTCAATCTAAGCTTGGCAAAAGAACGACTACTGGTTTTACTTGTCTTGCTGCAGCATCTGAGTGGTGTCACTGTTGTGTTAAAAAGAACACAACTCTAAAACAATTTTTCTTTGTCTGAACATATTTTATCCAGAAGGTTAGGGAAATTTACTGCTACGCATCACACTGCTAATGCAGAAGATTTAAATCTTTCAGCTGTCCTAATAAAGCTTAGCTTTATGGTTCAGAATGCAAAATGCAAGGCTGAGAAAATATATCACATACAAAGAAAGGAAATCCAGAAAGGCATCATGAAAACAAGAAAATAATTTTGTAAGAATACAGGGGTTTTGGGTTTTATTGTAAATATTTTGCGGAACAATCTTCATCTAAGGAATGTGCTTAAACATCTCAGAATTTGAAAATACCAATGCTTCTGAAAAATACTCAGATAAGACTCAGAGTGATGTGGATTATTACCTACTATTTTGTCTGAAAGTCCATTGAAGCATAACACGAAGACTTGTGAAGACTTTGTATAAAATATCAATTAAAAATAAAAAGGCAGACAAAGCTTGTGGCACTCAGATATACAGGGTGGTCAGCAGAAATTACAACAATTCCCTCTTTTTAGCTGAAGAACAGAAAAAAAGAACAATATTGTTATAGGTACACAGATATCTGACTGCATTATTTCATTTTAGTTGTGCACATGTGCAGGAAATCTACTGATGATATATAATTTTTAACTACAAGCAGCTTCCATTTTTGATTCTGTCTTCTTAGCAAACAGGTCAGACCCATCCTGATGTTTCCCTTACAGCAGGCAAAAAGGGCAAGCAGGAGTAGGTCAGTATTCACCACGTGAAGGTGCTGGTGGGAAAGGATCTGAATGCTTAGAGCAGAGGTAAAACTTCGGATTTTTAAGTATTTTAAAGTTCCTGCCATTGCACAATGGGAAAGCTAAACAGCTGTGAGGAGGAGCTGCCTCTGGCTAGCACGCTGACTAGGGGGCTGCCTCTGGAGCCAGCCACACAGCAGACAACTTCACAGAGCTAGAAGGCAGGAAACCTCGTGTGCAGGCGAGAGTGTCATCCTCATTTTCATGCTTGCCACCACCTCTCCTGCCCCCCATCCCTGTAGGTTCCAGGTCGGGGCACTTCTCTGCACGCAGAGACCTTCACAGTGCAAAAAGAGCAGGCTTGTCAGGCTCTAGGCAGCAGTTGTGAGGTTTATTTTGAAGGATACAGTTTTGGTTTTTAGCCCTTTTGTTTTAGGCGCTAAAGTTCTTTATTAGAGCTGGCCCTGAGCATCTTGCCCAAGGTTGTGGAGCAACAGCTTGTAGGAAAGCCAGATCTTCTCAGTGACACTTACAACACAGGATGTGACTATGGATATGCAGGAAGGAGTCCGCAAAACTCCAGGGCCCAGTGGTGAGTCGTCTCTTCCTCTCTCCAGATCCCACCATGCTAATACTGACTTCTGTTTCTATGGGGATGAGAAAGATGTGAGCCCAAACCAGTGCATATATTTTGTATATAAATACAATATTTATTTTGTACATGAAAATTGTACTTGCACAAGCCAGGAATCATCTTTGTCCAGCTTGCACACATTTACATCATGCAGTAGGACAATTTGCTAGATTTCTGTGAGATAAGACACTAGCAGCTTTACTAAGAAAGAATTTTGCCTTACAGATTAATGCAAGTAGCAGTCCAGTTTGAAACAACAGAGGATGGATTGTGGAAATGGACACTTATCTGCAGCTTGTTCAGGCATGTGCTGGTATTTGGTGCTGAATAGAGCTTTTACTGATGACTGTGGGAAACTTCAAATAATAGCTTTAAGAATTTGCCTGACAATGAGCCTGGAGAAAATACCCTGGTATTATAAGATATTTTCCTTTCAAAATAATCACACGTTAATCATATATATTATAATGAGTAATATCACTTCTTCACTCAAGAAAATTAAATTTCTGTCTGTTTCTAACAGTTGAATCTGGGCTCAAATACAGCAGATAAATACTATTTGCTATTATAATATTTGATTGCTTTTCAGTTACAAGTCTTTTACTTCAACTTTTTTGAAATGAATAAGACAAAAATAGATGTGTGCTCAGGATATGTATCTGTTTTGACTGTCACTCAGAGTGGAAGGAAAAAAGCAAGAATTTCTTTTGGAAGAAAAAAGCCAGAAATCCCAATTCAAATCAATAATATATTTCTTACAGTTCAAGCATGGGATTCATATAATTCCATGATTGCTTGCAGTGTGAGCACCTATCTTGGAGCTAGTTATCTTAGATCTAGTTTACAACAAATTGAGTGAACTAAACAATTTTAATGTGCAAAAATCCAAACAGTTTTAAATATCTCCTTTAGGAAGAAATTAATTTGCCCTTTTTTTCTTTCCACTGACCATCAAGTGATGTCATATAAGTAGGCATTTGCCTTTAATCTGATTAATTCTATTTTAATTAACTAAAAAAATGAAGCTCTATTGAATATAAGTAACAAATGGGGTTTTGGAGTATTTTATTTGAAGGTTTTTTGGTTGGGTTTTTGTTCAGTTTCTTGCCTTCCTATGAAGCATTACATTTGTACCACAGCTAGGTAAAAGCATTAAAACCTCTTGAGTGGTTGTCCAGCTAGACCACAAGCAGTGGTCATTGGAATAGCTTTGCCTTGGGTCAGAGTGGCTGAACTTTGGGATTTTTTTGCTCACTGTGACGTAGGGAATTAGCTCCTCTTTCTAGGCTCGTCTGAACATTACACACTATATTTACACAGGGAATTGGAGTGGAGGGCTCGGATGGTGTTCTCGAGCCTTCTGTTCCCACATTCCCAAAAAAGTATGCATACAGTCAGATAGATCTTGATGCAAAAACTCACTCAACTGCAAACTCAAGAGCAGTCAGGTTGCCATCAAAGGCATGAACTAGAGTTAGGCAAATGTTTGTCAAGGGCACATGCACTCAAGAAAGTATAAAATGAGGCTTTTCACAAGGAAAACATATAATTGTATCTATTCTATATCTTCTGAATTATATTCCAGGAAGATTATATTTGCGGTCATAATTTTTCTTGGAATATTTCCTAGGACCCTGCAGAAGTAAAAGCAAATACAAGAAACCTAGGGAATTCACCAAATGTTATGGTAAAGCTACCAAGCCCCAAAGAGGTTTAATTTTTAATATCATCTGATAAAGCCAGTTTCACTCCCTGTGTAAATTTCCATTCACTCAGAAGGGTGACAGCATCTGTTTTATCTGCTCATTAACATCTTTGTGTGATGAGTATGAATACCGGGCACAAAAAGTAAGGAAGGTCATGAATAACAGGATAGAAAACAAATCAGAATGTTGCTTGAATTAATGTTGAAGATTTATTGTCAGAGCCCCATGTTAGTCCATCCTCTGCACATCATGTAAAAGGGATGAGGCAGCAGAAGCTGTTATGTAGGAATTCCTAAAACTCTGCTTTCACAGGAGGATAATTTCTCTGGCTTTAAGTGCCACAGGAAGCAGGCAAAGGTTTTCAGCCTGGAGCAGTCCTTTCAGGCCCTGGAAATGGCAGGTGTACGTACAGCACAGAATACAGTTAGGGATGCAGAACTGAGTGACACTTTGTTCCGCTGTGCAGCATGAGGTAAAGGATATCTTCTAGGCCTGCAAAACCTTCTAAATTATGTCTGGGGACTCTTATTGTTTATTTATTGCTCAAAGTCATTGAGTGTGACAGTCTGCACATTTCGGTGTCAGATCTAACTGAGAATCCTCATGTAACACCAGAGTTTATATAATTTAGCAATAGCTAAGTAATAGCTAATCTGGGAGCATCTTAAATTATGATACTTTCCAAGCAGATGTTTTTTGTGTTTTCCCATCATGTTTATATATTCCAAATCTGTATGCTGTCACAGGAAAGTGAGTGCTGCTAAAATTTGAGATCTGAGACCATCCTTCATCCTCTCAGCATCTTTCTTCTTTCTTGAAGAGTAGTTGAAGAAGTAGGAGGTGATGCATTAAAACTTGTTAATACTTTTGGTTGGTTTTTCCTTTCTGATTTGACATTGTATCTTGTATCTGCCAATTTTATAAATGTACATAAAATTGGCTTAAGGCAAGTATTCAATTGGGATCCAATTTTTAACCAGTGTTGTTCATAAATCATACACACTATGTACCAGTTCTAAGTGGAAAAAGACATGGATGCCCATAATTTACAAATTTAATGAAGCTCATACATTCTTCTGGAAACCTGGGTTGAAATAATGTTAGCATACAGTTTTCGTTTATTTTTTACTTTGACTAAGCTCATACCAAACTTTAAAACCTGCTTCGCCATGAGGAGATCACAAATCACGTTTGTTTACTTGTTTTGTTAGAAACTCAACATTACTAAGACTGACAGATTTTTTTTAATCATTGATTATACTGATGGAAACCACAAAATGTACATAGGCAGGATGAAGGGGAAGGTTTACTTTTCTTAATTAGCTATGGAAGTTTGAATGTGGGTTACAGAACTCTGTACACCACTGATATCCAGTGGAGTTGTGGTATCAACAAGCATTTTTGTGCACCAAGACTATATTTTTGTACTTTTGCATTTTTTTACATCAGTTCTCTCATATCTTAGGTAACTCTTAGGAAATGTCAATGACTGAGAATTTTAAAGTCCTCCACGCAAAAGTCAAACCAGTACAGATGTTTAAAGATGAGTATGGAGAAAGAATCTCTTATCTCTGGAAGATATCTTGGACACGATAATTCTATCCTCTCAAGAAGGGTTTAACACACAGACTGAGGCTGACCATGATTTCTGAGACTGAGCTGATTCAACCTGGAGAAGAGAAGATTCCAGGGAACCTTATTGTGGCCCTTCAGTACATGAAAGAAGCCTACAAGAAAGCTGATGAGGGATTCGTTACAAGGGCATGCAGTGACAGGACAAGGAAGAACGCCTCTAAACTAAAAAAAAAGTGGTCTTAGATTAGACATTAGAAAGAAATTCTTTGCTGTGAAAGTGGTGAGGCACTGGAACAGGTTGCCCAGAGAACTTGTGGATGCCACAAACCTGGAAGTGTTTAAGGCTGGATTGGATGGGGCTTTGAGCAACCTGGAATAGTGGAAGGTGTCCTACAGAGAGTCTATGATTTAATGATATTTTTATTATTTCTGGATGAACAGGACATTTCTTTTACAGAAGCAGTGGTGGTTGCAATCAACACTTAAAAAATATTTTATCAGCCTACTGAAGTACAAGTGCGATGTTTAGTGCATATGTGAAAAAAAAGAGGTCACTATTAACATTTGTGAGAACCGAACATTTTCCCTCATCGATTTTGTCAAGAAAAATCAAAACATTTTCATAAAATATTTTCATATATTTTCATATATTTTCAATGTTTTCATAAAATATTTTCATATATTGAAAAATTTTGGGAGGAGAAGCGATCAATTAAAAATCTTTTAATAAAAAATAAGATAACACCTCTCTAAGGTAAAACTAAATATGTCTGATAACACTTTTGAGATTAATGCTATTTGTATTTTGGACTTCTGATTATATTAAATGTAAGTGATAATTTAAGACATTTAAGACTTCACTTTTTTATTCTCATAAAGTGAATAATCCTTTTCTTGGTTAGTGATGAGTGTCAAAAAAAAATCACCCTTTCTTTTTAAATGTAAATTAACTATTACAATTTCCCCATGTTTTCAGGGCTCCTCATGCATACATAGTCCAGTAATCTGGTAAGTGGATCTCTTGTACTTGATTTTGCAAGGGGAAATAATATCTGTTTGATTGATGACTTGTAAATCTGTAGTAGTTTAGATACAGAGATTTTCATTGACACAAAAGAAATTTACACAAATTATTTAACTAAGAGCTTCCACTTCCATTTCAGACAGAAACGATTGTGTGCCCTTTTTTTTTTTTAACCTCTTGAATGCCATAATCAATGCATTCTTAACTGAAATATACACCACATGGATGGACGTTGACTCCCTGCTCTAAGGAGTAGCTATGTTTTTAAGCTGCACTCTGGGACAATGATCATGTTTCATTGAGCTGCAGTGCTTGTTCTTCCTCAAACAGCATTTCCAATATATGGTCCTGACCTTAAGGCATGACACTTTGTCACCTTTTATTTGTGACTCTTTCAAGGAATGAAAACTCAAGGGGAAGTCAATTGCACAAGTCAGGCTCCTAAATAGAAATGAAATCAGGGTTTTCAAGGGAGGCAATATGACTGAACAGCGTGGTATGATTACATAAACACCACTAGCAGGTGGTTTTTTCCCCTATTCCTACTTTGCAGAACAATTAGAAGCTTCTGTTCCAGCAAGTTGTCTTTCACAAGGATTTTTTGCAACACGAATTTTCTAGGAAGGTTCTAGTGCATGGAAGAGGTTTATTTTAATAGCCAGTGAATGCTCTTTTGCTTGCCTGGATTTCACTTAATTTTACTTATTTTTGGGGCCCTTTGGTAACTGCTGTTCCTTTGAAATTAAACATGAATTAAGAGGTAAATGTCTCTGCCAACTCTGAAGCTCAGTGATACATTCTCAATTCATGTGACGTAATGGTCTGTAGCTTACCATTCTCTGGCAACATTAGGATTTGCAGTGTGGCTGACATAGAATGCAATAAACATTCTCTTAAGAATCAATCCAGAGTGTTCTCCCTTCATAAGTATTAGACACATGGGATAAATTAAGAAAAACCAACATCCATTACACAAACCATTACACTATTGTTTTCCTGCCTTATGGGCATAAAAGTTCACACAACTTGAAGGCAAGCTAGCTAATGTAAAATTTAAATTTTATTTGCCTTTCCAATTCTTTGTCTTGCTTCACCTCAAAAAACTGGGAGGCCATTTAGGATATGGGCAAGGATTCCCTTTGCAGTATCATTCCTAAGGCTTCCATGAGAGAATGTAGTTTAGGGTGAAAAAGAATTTTTGTCTCAGAAAGAACATTTAAATTATCTGATATAGGGAGGACTTTAAATTAAATAGTTTTATTCCTGAGGCAGGAAAAAAACAGTTAAAAATTATTCTTAAAATCCCATACCTTTAAAGAGATTGTAGAGTTGAAGAGATGTTATTTCTAGAGAAAACTAAATATTTAAAAGGTCTATTAAAAATAACAACGTGTCCTGCTGATAGAGGTATTGACTTCAACAATGCTTGGAAAAACTTGTCTCGTGTGCTGTCCATTGATTACATGTCTGTTAATGCAACAGATTGGCCAGTGGAGGAAGTCTGTCTGCATTTATCCTGTCATTTGCGCCTGGAAACAGGGTCTTCCTGAACTGACAGCAGTGAGCCTTTATCTGATTCAGGTCTGGAGTACTACACACCATTCTTTCAAGCACACAGTCTTCAGGCTAATTAAAGGACACAGGCTTAGGTAGTCCTTAATTATTAAAAATGAAAAGGAGCTACTTCATGTCCGCTGTGACATATCACGTATTTCTTTTCTAATATACAGAGGGTTTAACACTACTGCTTTGGCAATTGTAGGCCTGATCATTTAGGATTCTGTTTACCTCACCAGGTCATGCCACTAATGCCAACAGAGATATGGGGGTGAAACCAGTGTAAGAGAGGAGAGCTGGTACCACAAATTTAAAGAAAAAAAATATTCCTAGTTTAAGTGGCCAATGACTACCATAAATTTCAACTTCTTCATTTTCTTTTAAGTAAACTTTTTCTCTTGCCTAAGTTTTATGCAGTAAAATATAGTGACTTAAAGTTATAAGGCTGAAATAACAGAAGATTATCTACAAGAAAACCAAAAATAATATGTTTTAATTGTCATTACTTTTAATGACAGCGATTTTTTAATGTTCAGTGATTTCAAAAGCAGAGGTCAATGGTATCTCCTGCGACTTTACTTCAGAAAGTAAACAACTCTGACAGCTTTGTAAAATTTTGTCTGCAAACTTTCCTTACTTAAAATCCTGTATATGCAACTGGGTTAATGCCAATCTATGGTACATATTCTGGCATATTTTTTTATTGATATACATGCACCTATTTCTGTATTCACTTTGGGTAAAAATATTTTTGCGCATTTATTTCATCCTTTATTCTTTAGAAAATTTCCTCTTCAGTCTGAGTCTGTGTACATGCCTGCTACATATTCAGCCAAAAATAAAATTAGAAGGAAAAGAAATAGTTAAGGATTCTGCTGTGCAATACCATTCATCCTTCTCTTTGCTTTTACCATAACACCAAAAGCTATCAGGTCAGGGTATTTTTTATGTCTATGAGTGTAATCTGTATCTGATCTTTGCTCTTTCCTGAAAGGGTTTGGTTTAAATAGCCCCAGTAGTACAGAGTCTCACATTCAGAGCCTTCTATTTTAGTTCTCCTTTCGAGGGAATTACTGCAGTGTTAACCTGCCTCTTGCTCTCTTTCCTGGTGTAAAGCTGTGTGATTACAGAGGCAGGGTGATGAAACACATCAGCTCTGTCTCTTAATCTTCTTACAAACCTTAACAGATTTTGAAGATGAAATTTGGCAAATGTTAATTGTACATACAGAATTCATGCTGGGAAAATCTCCTTCAGGAAAAAAAAAAAAAAAACAGAGAAGGGAAAAAAGCTGAGTGCACAGCCGGACTGTTATGTAAGATGTTTATTTCCATCAAGTCTAGCCCAGTGAAGGCTATGCAAAAAATAGGCCAAAGCTGCAGAGTTGTGACATCAAGACACCACCAGAAAGGCCAAAGAAATCATTGGTACACTGAGAAATACTACTTATAGTAATGGTAACTTCGTTCTATACCTAATATCTATTTTTTTCCCTCTGCTCCATACTGGAATAGAGCCTGATAGAGGTAAGCAAGATGGTTTTTTTAAAAACTTCTGAAGAAACATGTTTGGGATAGCGCACAGCAGCATACCAACAAGGCTATGAAAATGACACACTATTTTGATGACAAAATTAAAACCAAGAAAAATAATAAGAAAATAAAATTTGGTAGAGGGTGAAAAGTTGCATTTGGCTAAAATGCGATTTTGGAATTTTGTCTTAAAAAATGTGAACACCTTCCATACAGCTGATCTGAATGAATCTACTGATTCCTTATAAGACTTAGTTAATCCAAGACCAAAATAATGAATTAATTTAAATGTCCTGAAATTTTTTTTTCTGTTGAACAGCCTCATGGAAACATTTCTCCAGCTCTCGCTGTATTGTTGTCAGGCTCAGAATGGCACTGATGCACAGTTGCTGCTCTGTTCTGTCCTTGAAGAATTTACAGTTTTGCCAGGCATCCCATTACATTCACATGAATTGCTCTTCTCATGGGCGTTATATATACCCTAAAGTATGTTTAATCAAGATTCCTTTCAGCTTTCATGCCTCCTCATATTTGGGGCTAGATTAAAAAACCAAAAGAAAACAAACAGGCAAAACAAAATCAGACAACTCTATTTACAAAACGATACGATAGAAACACAATTGCCTAAGTATAAAAACAATAATTCTGACTAACTTCTTACATACTGGTCAATGCCTATTGTTTAAATCAATTTTCTTCTCTTGTGTGATGTATATAACGGAAACAAATACCGGGGGCATTTTAAGTAATCATATATAAGTATCTTGGCTTGAGTACAGAGGAACGTACTGTTAATCCATGTTTTATTCCCTGCCCTGTGTCAAATAAATTATTTCAAGAAAGGCAAGTACATGGTACCGAGAGACCAGTGCCAGCTCCTAAGAAACACCAGTGACCTGACAGCTCAGGAAGGGCAGCAGAGGTGCATCAAGTTTTCAGGCTCCAAGCTGCCGCTGCTGGGCAGCCAACGCCTCCCACATGACTAAAACGCGGGATCTGCACTGTAGAGGTCTGAAGTCAAGTGAAATAAATCTCATCCCAAATTTTCTTTTGTACCTCTATCTGTTCTGGGACAAGAAGTCAGCACGGCTTTTCACATGGAAATTTCTTTCACTCAGGTATGTTTGTGTGTGCTTGTATAGTGCCTGGCACAAGGGGGACTACTTTAAGTCTTCATTCATATGGTGTAACATCTACCTCCCAAGGATCCTGGGAAAGCATCCTTACCTCAGGATATTTTCCACTTGCAGAACTATCCGACCCTAATGCTCAGTGATATTTTAGTATCTTAACGTTAACCTCTGTGATTAACACACATTTCTGAGTTAAAAAAAAAAAAAAGCAAACCCCTAAAGATCTTTTTAACCTGAAGTTTAATTTATTATGGTAAATTTTTATCTGAGTACTTTAGGTCTTTTGGAGAATACAACCCACTCTTGCCTGCTTACTCACTGATGGGCACTTAGGCACATGAGATGATCCCACAAGCAACTTCAAGGTCATGGCTACAGGTTTGTGCTGCCTTCAAAAACTAAAGGACCAGTTTGTGCTCTTGTGAGAACCTCAAGGCACATATTCATGTTTGTAATTTTACACCTCCAGTAGCACAGCTGTTGCAACTGAAGAATGGAACTTGTAGATAACACTACAAAAATATTTATTTTATTCCTATGAAACTACCTGGCCCTGTAAGCCCTAATGAGACATGCCCTTTCTTATTTGCAATGTGTAAGCTGATGTCCTGGGCTGATGCATGGCTCTGAAGGCAACGGAAGGAGTTTTTGCAGCCTCAAAGTGGTTCAGACGGCTGAACCTTTTGCACTTCTTCATTACAAACTAAATATATGTCCTTTAACAAAGGTTAAAACATTGTATGTCAGGACAGTAAGTTCTCAATTCACTGTCATTCCCTTTAGCTCTGTCCCTTGGCTAACTTTCTGTGGGATTTGATTAGGGTATAAATGAGACAAAATGGAATTACAATAAGCATTTAAACAAAATCAACTTTGTCATGATTATTCTGTGATTTATACCTGATATGCAGAGGACAGAGGAACACTAATCAAAAGATAAGAATTTTGTACATAAAACCCAAACAATTCTGGTACAATCAAAATTGTACTATTGTGTGCATTTTCTTGATGATGATGGAATCACCAGTATCTTCATATTGCAATTTCATAAGGATCTATCGGATAACTGTTTTATCCTTTCAGGTTCCCTCGACCATTATTTTGCTGACTGAGAAATAACTTAGCAGAGCACTATAAGCATATTTCAAACACCTTATGTATTGAAAGGCTGCAGATCTTTATGCTTGCTCTTTCAATTCTTATGTGTTTGACAGTGAAAAATGGGCCTGATAAAAGTGTTAAGAGGTTTCCTTCTGTTATCTGGTGTTCCCTTTTCATCTTGCCAACCTCTGCAGGTCATCCATATTAATATCTCAGGTTACAGAGGGCTCAATCTTTGGAGGTTTCAGATGGCAGCTATAGATGAGATTTCCCAATATTGATTCCTCTCCTCCTATTTCTTTTTTTTTTTCTGAGTCATATCGTTTTGAATTACAAGCCAGCACAGTTTTCTTGATCCGCCAGATTGCATTAGAGTAATATAGCACTGGACTTTGGGTTATCAATTAGCAGCAGACTTACTCCACTGTTTACCAGACATTTCTTCTTCTGCCAGAGACATCTCCATTCACAAATACCCAGGGGAGACACAGAACCTGCTGCACTGTGGGGAATGCTGTGCTCCCATTGTTTAAATGGATGCTGGTAAAAGGAACAAAACTGTCTCTAGTGTCCTTCAGAACTGGCATAGACGTTGTTGAGTTACTTTTGACAGGGAATGTTTGGAAAGACAAAAATGACCCTGTGGTCTGTTTCAGCTCAGCCTAGAGGTCAGACTGGAGAATCCAACTAAAACCCAACCTCTGTCTTTCTTTGGTTCAGTGTACTTTTAACTTATGTACTCTGCCTCCACCCCTGATCCAAAATCTTCCTCTTTTTCTCCAGTAGTACTGAATCTGGAGATATTTGCAGGTGTTCTTGGTCACTGACCTTGTTATGCGTATTCGAATGGATAAAACTAAGCATATTCATGGAACAGGGCTGTATATATATGTGGATATTTGTAGAGGCTTTTCCCTATCTTACCTTTCCCATCTCTGCAAAAGTTTCAAGAGTTTTAAAATTTTGGTTTTGCCAACTTCCATTTCAATTGCTATGTTTTCATATTGCTACATTCCTTATCTTTTTAACTGATTTCTGTTTTGCAGTGGCCACTGATACAGAAATAACATTATTTGTGATCTTTTTCTATGTTCATCAAGAAAACATCTTGAAAATGACTGAATAAAAGACAATATTTTTGGTGCCTTAGCAGTGGCTTGCAATTTTTGAAAAGGAAAGGTAACCGTTTGAGCAATATCTGTCAATGTTCAGAGACTGCCTCCAGGATGAGTCACTAGGGCTGGAAAATGCCACCTTAAAAATGCCAGAAAGCTGTTGTTCTTCTTTCTGTTTGTCATTATAGAGAACGAAGTATTACCTTGATGTAATTTTCATATACTAGCATTGCCCTCTCCTACACTACACTCCATGCAAATTATATTTACTACTGTTATTCAAATGATCAAAGGTGTATTGTTGATGTTAAATGTTATGGAAAATTTTTATCAGAGATGGTAAAAACCTATACAGCCTCTGACAAAATCTGCAGAGCCTTGCAGGACCAAGTTAAATATACTTAGCTTTATAGATTCAGTACAAAGGATATTTTCAGCTATATGGAGGCCAACACATGCAATTTTGTGAATGCTAACCATAAAGAGACTCTACATGCTCTTCTCATAAAAATATATCTATATATGTGTGCCTTATTTTACCCTTGGTACAGACTCATCTTTTATTCAGAAGAATGGGATGGCAGAGCAATTGGAACTCCTTACAAGCTTCAGTACAGGCCAGATAAGAGGGCAGTGGACTGGCTGAGCTGCCAAGTTTAACAGGTTAAGGTCCAGCTGGAAGCCAGTCACCAGTGATGCACCCTGGGGGCTGCTATTGGGGCAATAGCCTCATTAGTGATCTGAGTGGCGACACTGAAGGTAGCACCAGCACGTTGTCGATGACACAGAACTGGGAGGAGCAGCTGATGCACCAGATGGGTAGGTTACCATTCAGAAAGACCTCAACAGGTACAAGAAACGGTCTGACAAGAACATTATGGATTTCAACAAAGGCAAGTACCAAGTCCTGCACCTCAGCAGGAATAAGCCCGTGCACCAGTACAGTCTGGCTGGAAAACAGCTTTGCAGACAATGATCTTGGCATCCATTTTCACTGTTTGAGTGATCAAACACTAAACCAGGTTGCCCAGTGAGGCTGTGGAGTGCCCATCTTTGGACATACTCAGAACCCAACTGGACACAGCTGAGAGTTATCTACTGAAGCTAATCCCTGCTTTGAACAGGGACTTTGCAGTAGATATCTCCAGAGGTCCATTCCAACCTTAACACTTCTCTGTTTCTCTGCTACAAGGAATACTGGTTGGCATTGTCATGAACTCAGCCAAACCTATCCCGGGCTGCATCCAAACAAGTGTGGCCAGCAAGCTGAGGGAGGAGATTCTGCCCCTCTACTCAACTCTCATGAGATCCCACCTGGAGTGCTGTGCTCAGCTCTGGGGCCCCAAACATAGGAAGGACATGGGGCAGTCAGAGGAACTTTTTAGAAGGGTGTGTAGAGACAGGACAAGCGGGTATGGTTTTAAAGTGAAAGAGGATAGGCTTAGATTTAATATTAGGAGTAAATTCTTTACTGTGAGAGTGGTGCGGCACTGGAACAGGTTTCCCTGAGAATCTGTGGTTTCCCATCCCTGGAAATGTTCAAGTCCAGCTTGAATGGAGCTTTGAGAAACCCAGGTAGTAGAAGGTGTCCCTCGTCCTTGCAGAGGTGTTGGACTAGATGACCTTTAAAGGTCCCTTTGAACTGGAACCTTTCTATAATTTTATGATTCTAGGAATTATTTTGAAATAATATAAAGGCTAAAAAGACAAAATAATAGTGGGATTTAAGAGCTAAAGTAATGGTCCTTTAGACAAAACTCCTGGATAATGCACTAATGTGATGGAAAATGCTAAGCTTCTGAAAGGTTTTTACACCAGGCCATGCAATATAATGGAAAGTTATTATATCACTTCCACAGATATGAGAATGCAATACTTTAGAAAATCTAGGCAAAGATTTTAATGTTCTATTAAAATTGAAAGATTTCTAGTATAATTTTTGTAAAGTTGTACTCCTTGTCAATAGCAGATGCTTGGCTTCCTCACACCATTCAGATCCTCAACAGTAGTACTAACATTCATTTCTTTATTGTTATTGCTACTTTTGGCTTTCTTCTACTTTCACTGGTTTAAAAAAGTGAAACTAACAATAATGATAAACTGAATTCAGAGTTGTTGTATCTAGTTACTAGAGCATGCATTGTATCTGTCATGGTCTTTTAGGCTTCAGAGAACCAGCAAATGCTTTTAGCCTTTGTGACTCCTTATGGAGAGTGCATACATTTACTGTCTGGTTTTATACACACTTCATGGGAGTGCAGTTTTTTCTTTACTCTCTGGTCTTCTCTCTGAGGCATAACTGCTAAAAACACTATTTAACTTCAAGTCAAGTGCAGGATGGCTACGAAAGATCAGAGATAAAAGAGCTAGGGTTTTTTAAAATATGACTGATATAAGAACATTCTTTCAAAAATAAAATAAATTGAAATAGAATAGAATAGAACAGAACAGAATAGAATAGAATAGAAAAATAAAATCCACCCATCTTGTTGTACAAGATCTCCTGAAAGTTTGCTCAGCCTGTCTGATAGATATTTGACAAGCAGGTAGACATGTGATTATCTCGTTGGTGGAATTACACAGGAAGTGCATCATCCTGTTGAGTAAAACTCTTCCGACATGCTTCCCCAGACAGAAAGCACAGCACCTATTTACCTGCCAAGCAATTGCTTTAAGTGAACTTCAAGTTTCAATGTGCTTAGTATTGGAGAATATTTGAATGCTGTACATGCTGTGTTTTAGCCAGTCTGTGCCTTCCCCTTTCTGACATTAATTGTGTCTTCCATTAAATCTAAACCATTTTTTACTGTCTGTAAGAGCAACATGCAAAAAAGATACTGTGTGTGTTTTCATGGTTGATAATTTTCTTCTTCTCCAATTTCAAAACTCACATGAATCCAGTGATTTTCTCCATTATTTATTTTTACAGTAAACCAGATATGTCAGTGATCAGCAATACACAGCAACTGGAGAAAAAAGATCCAGAGTACGTAATAGCTTCTCATTCCTCATTTTGATATTTCTCTAACAGCTGTCAGGTAAGTATAAGAATCTGGTATCCACCTCTTTCTTCCTTCCTTTGTTTTATGCAAAGCTTGAAAAATCTAAGAATTATGGTTAAACAGAGAGGCTGCATGAAACTTCAGCAGATGCTACGGCATTTTCTGCTATACAACTTCACTTGTTCAGGAGGGCTTCTGCTACATTATAGGAGGATGCTATTTATGTACATTTATTTCTCCTCTAAAAGTTTGCAAAGGGCAAACTAGGTAATGTGATTAAGTGGCTGAACACAGTAAAGGTTCCAAAAACTAGGTCATTATTGAGATTAACGACTGGATTAAAAGGATTTAGGAGAGTGGTAGGATTTTGATTTGCATATTACTCCAAACACCTTTGACTTATGCAAAGCCTCCTCTTAAAGACTATCAAGCCAAAGTATTACATCAAGCAATTTAGCTGTTGCAAATTACTCTTGCCTGTTTTTTGACCTTGAGTGTTATTACCCATATTTCTACACTGGAATTATTTTTCGTAATTCAGCACTTGTATTGCTCCTTTGGATGTAGCAAATTCAGGGGGAGCACTAATGTGAAAGAGATAAGTTGTAAAATAATTGAATCTCATTAAGTATAAGCTATGGGATTCTTGAAGGATTTTACCTGAGAGCATTTTAGCCAGCTGCTAATAAAGGAGACCTTCTTTAACAGCAGAAACCAGCAATTCAATCAAAATCAAGTCTTCCTCAAAAGCCTCACGAAGTTATTTAGATTAATCTTTGTGCCACTTTACAAGAATATACACACATGTTTTGCTGTATGAGAAATGTATCTAAGAGCTCAAGCCCGCAACTGCTTTGGGCAATCAAGCTTGAGGGTCCGCATGGCTGAAGTCACTTATTTAGCATCAGCTAAAAGAAAAAATTAGTTTTAGGGGTTACTTGGTATAAAAGTCTGTCCATTGGCAGCATGTGTTTGTGTTTCACCCTGTGTGAGAAGGTTGCTTATGGCACTTGTATGAAAGAAGGAGGGTGGGGTGCTTTTCTGTGGGCAATTTAGCACACACAACTGTGATTGTGGGAAAGAGGACAGATGACATTCTGAGGATGAATGATTCTGTAAGACACAACATTTGTGAGAATAAGCAAAATAGGAGAAAAGGCCCCAATACACCACAGGGTTAGAAAAAGCAAATAATCTTAGGATTTTCAGCAGAAGTTCAGTACGTGACAGATAATACTTGCAGATCGTATTTTCATAAATCATAGTCTTTCTATATTATCCAGTCATTTGTGTCTGAGGAGCAGTATATTTATTTTTATGAACCTCTAACCTAACAAATGTTCTTACTATTTTACCACTCTGCTTTTAAACAGTGTTGCTTTAAAATGTCTGTCTCCACTGGCCCATCCAGGGTTGGGATGATGTAATTTCAGAAATTGCTTCAATCACCCTCAACCTCAAAAGTACAAATTCTACTCAAAAGCGCTAGTAACACTGATGTGTCTGAAAAACAGATGAATATGTGGTATATAGGATCACTAGTTGATCTAAGGGATTCATGTTACTCATAACGTGTATGTTTTTTCTGGGTAAGTCAACTTTAATTATGCAGTGAGTGAATTAATACAGAATTAAGGCCAAGGAATGGTCCAACATGAGTTTGGATTTATTGTTCAGGAATTTTAGTGTAAAGATACCACTTGTGCAATGTTGTATGAGTCTATCAGTAACTTTTATATACTAAAAATCCCAAACTAAAACATACACTTCTAGTATTTAGAAAATACCAGAGCTGCTCTCAGAAGCCAGCTTCAGCTCTAAAAAACTGTAGCTTTCAATGTTTTTTCTGTCAGCACTTTTGAGGCAGAGTTGTGATGAGGAACACAGCTTTTCTACCTCCTGACTTCATCCACTCAATTTTGCTTGCAGTCAAGCTGGGCTTCTATTTCTACAGCATTCAGATTTCATCAAATGTTTCCTCCTCTCTAAAAATATTCTTCTTCTTCCTTTCCTTAAGCACTTTCCCACTGTAATTACAGAAAACAACATGGTAAATGTGCATTGTGCAAAGGTGTCACCATATTTTTAAATCTGGTCTCTGAGGTCCCAAGGCTGGAAGAAGATAGAGGAATAAAAAGAGATAGAACAAAAGCTGATATGGTAAATTGACCTGACTAATGCCTGTGGTTCTGACCAGGTGCTAGGTTTTGATCCCGGGATTTATTTTTTTCTCTGTTCTATTTAATTAATGACCTTTGACTTTAAAACGTGAAGATCACAGGCTGCCTCAGTTAAAGACAAGAGCTCAATATCCAAGGTGAAAATTTAGCTTCTCTGTATTGTTTCCTTATCCTCTTCCGGAGTCTTGGCTGTAACATCTTCAGAAGGAGTTGTGGAGAGCTGGCCCTATCCAAAAGTTCGTATAGCCTGAAGGCAAAGGCCACAACTTCAGAGGCAAGAACTGTGCCTTTGAACTTTGCTGGACTAAGGGGATGTCCAGGCCAGGAACCCTACACATCCTAGGAAAAGTGCCCTTGCCACTAAGCTGTAGCATTAGAAGTAATTTGTAGTGATAAGCTGTTGCAACTACCTTTCATGGAATGTCACATCTTGTTGATTTACTTTGGATATGTCATGAGGATAGTTAGCAGATCACTTCCACGAGAGGATTCCCATTGAGAACTGTCATGCTGCTGGACTGCCTTCAAGTTTGAATGGAAGATGGATGCTGAAAGATCCAACTGCAATGTTCACGGTCCCATAGAAAACAGAACTTTAGCTCCCAGGAAACCTTAGAAGCACAAAAGTACAATATAGCTAGGTAAGTGGTCTGGAGCTGTAATATTCAAAGCTGATTTTGGTGTTTGAGAGCCTTAACAAAGCCTTTCAAAAAGACCACAGGTTTGGAAGGCACTGGAAGCGCATTGGAACAGAAGTTCTGTGACGAGAGAATGCCTGTGCCACAGGTTGTGCCCAGCTCTCCACGGAGGGGTGAGGCTGCTCCCGCAGCCAACCCTGCGGCAGAACCCAGAGGAGCTGCGTGGGAACCCCTCCACACACAGCCCCTGGCTGCCTCCGAGCTGTGTGTAGCAAACAAGCACATATTGGTGGGTTGTACGAGTTCATCATGACTGACAAAAACATGTTTATTATTATCTATTCTTGGCTTCAGTTGCTGTTTCTTGCTCTGGCAGAGGTTCCTGTTTAACGAAGAATTAAATTATGTTCTCTACAAAATGAAGAAGTAACTAAGTGATATTTCTTTTACTTTTGAGGATCAAAGCAAACATTACAATGCACAAAATCAGGATTGTTTTAAGAGACTGTTTTTTAACTACTAATTCTTATTTGCAGAATCTACAATGAAGCAGTCCTGAAAGAGTAATTAGTAAACATCAGTTACAACAATGCTACAGAACAACAACTTCGTAAAGGATTAAGGAAACCTTCCTTCAAAATAATCATAGATAAACCAATAATTTTTCACCATCATTCTTGAAGACATTATGTTTTGGAAGGAGATTCCTAGTTTCTGTCCAACTGTTTCAGATCTCTGAGGCAGGGAAAAGTGACTTTAACAGAGTGAGTGGAGAAAATAATTTCCAGAAAGAACCTCCATGCTGCCAGATGACTAGGGAAGTCAAAGTGTTCAGCCAATGGTGGCTTAAACAGCTTGGCTAATACAGCTGATAAACATGTTGATAAACTCAGAAAGCTTGCTACCAAAAAAAGAAAAAAATTAAAAGTACTCCTCGAAGATTCGTGTTCTTCAACCAAATGTACTTAAAATATGTCATGTATTGGACACAGAGAAGAAAAGATTCTTGCTTTTTTTTTAATGGAAACTTTTTTCTCGCAAGAAGCAGCCACTTTAAGAAACAATGCAAAATCTCTAGTTTCACTCTTACATAAAAATAATTGTAGATCAAAAAAACCCCAGGTATGCACACAATAAACTTCAGCAGAGCAACAGAAGAAGAGCTCTAGCTCACAGGGAGTACTGTGCAGTACATTGGAAGTTTAAGATTTGGACTTCTCAGTAGCTCCAGGAGATCTCAAGCAGGCCCAATATCTTGATGCCTTATTCAATCATCTAGATCTAAAAAGACAGCTTTTCCAAGATTCTCAAGATAACTCAAGAAGATGTCAACAGAAAATTTCTGGTAGAAAGCAGACATGTTTGTATCATTTTAGGACGTTTATTGGTTTGGAATGGTGGAGTTTTTTGTGTGTTTGTCTGCTTATGTGTTTCAGTGGGGGTTTTGTTTGTTTATTTGTTTGACATTTTTGTTTTATTGTTGATTTGATGGTTTGTTTTTTTGTTTTTCTTTTTTTTTTGTTTTTCTTTTTTTTTTTTTTAAATTCCACAGGTATGTACAGGAATATCTGTAAATATTAAATTGTGGCAAATTCTTCCCCAAACAGTTTCTACTCTACATGATTCACCTACCTTTATCTATGTAGTAGTTGGGCTTCTACACCAAGTTAGATGACTGCATTTCCTATAACAGGTAAGTGGGTAGCTCACTTCCAGAGAGCAATTAATTCCAACCTGGCTAAGATACCTTTTTTGGGATAAACTGTTACCACTCTCAGAAAGTTTTTGTTACTTTTCATTGACTCTCACTTAGACTAGATTTTTAACTTCTAGGTGGCTAAAGTTAGGTGAATCCCATATGAAAATACAGTTTAAATGATGAATGGGATAAACAGGAATGTGAAAAGAAACCAGAACAAGAAAGGAGCTTTTTAAAATGTTTTAGAATTGATCAGCACAGTGTATAGGCCTTATCAAATCTGTACCACAAACTGCATTTTTTTTACTAATCTGTATTAATTACTTCAGTTGGAATGCAGAGAACATCTATTAGCAGGAGGAAGATGGGATTTGCTACTCAAATTCAGCCTGCTAGTCAGAAATTTCCTTGTATTACAGAAATGAAATAAATTGTCTGTATTTTCTTTTAACAAAAGGTAATGTAGATTACAGACTATTTCCATCAGGATAGGTTGTCATATCAACTTCACTTACAGGTGGTCTGACCATATTACATTTTGAATATGCCCACAAACATGCATATTTCTCCAAACTCCAGTTGCAGAATGGAGTGGCTTCCAAAAATAATGGCATCATTTTAAGTTTCTCTTCTTATTACTGAGTGTACACCTGTGATAGATAAAATGTTGGAAGAAGGAGCAAAAGAATCCTGAAAATTATTTCACATGATACAGCAGCTGGGCTTATGCCATGGGGCAGTGTGTGGATCTCTGTGATCGAACTATCTTTGTGAATTCGAGGTGCTTTATATCCCCATGTATCCCGGTGTCCTCTAGAGGGAAATCTGGATGCCCATGCAGCTTTGATATGCTCCAAGAGATTTCAGTCAGCAAGAAGAACTGCATGGCACAGCTCAAAGTGTACCCACTTTGCAGCACAGACACAACCAGTATGAGCTAATTGAGTATGTTGTAATCAAAACAGGGTGAATTCACTAGTGATGATTATCTAAAACCAGAATGCTTCTGGCTTTAAGTTGGGACTACCTTGTTATGCATTCAGCAGAGCAAACTTGTGATCAAATTCTTAAACTGCCCATATTTTATTTAGGTCATAAGTATCTTGTTCCTTGCTGCTGCCCTTGTGAGTTACTCCCACTCTGAGTGCAAAAGACCTCTGCCTCTGCCTCTGCCTCTCCCCTCCTCTCTCTCTCTCTCTCCTGTCCTCTCCTCTCTCCTTCCCTTCTGTAGCCATTCTATTCAAAAAGGAAAAAATCAATAAGGGTCACACATCTTTCTTTTATTTATGAACTAATTCAATTACCTCAGATGAAATACTGATGTTTCCAACTATATCTTTTAACACTTCCCATGAGTGATTTATACTGTGGGATTTACAGGCCAGTAATTTTACTCACCATTGTCTGATATATCGTTTTACAACCAAAAAAAAAAATCTCTGAGAGGTACGAGATTCATTGTAGCCTGCTATCTGTTCACACAGCACAGCTGAATTATAGCCTTGGGTAACCATCATCTCACACAAAAGAAGAGCATCTTCTATGGCTCTGTATCCTCTATGCAGAGATCCACAGCGTGATCCAAAACATCACTTACACCTATAAAGGAAAAGATCCCATAGGATCAGGCAAAATCTAGACTATGGGTAAGATGTGCTCTACACCACAACCCTAATGTCCTCGTGACCCCAACCACTGGCCAGGCTGATGTCCCAGGGGTGAGCAGGGCTGTGCAGGCAGCTCCTCCTGGGCTGTGCCCTGGGCTGGCCACCGGTGCCAGGGGCGGCATGACAGGAGTGCAGATATGCCGCAGGGGCCAAGACATAGCTCGGGTCCTCACAGAACTGGAAGTCCCAATGAGATCTTGAGGTCTCAATGCAAAAAATAAACTATTCTCTGTTACTAATGGAGGTATTGGACATGTACTGTTCTGTGGTAAAAATCTAACATTTTTCCAGGAGAAAGATCAAAAGAAAACAGTATTGTCAGTGGTTCAGGCAAAAAAACTGTGGACAAGGTATTCTTTGAGTATCTGTTTACGTAATTTATTAAACAAATCTCACATTACAGAATCCAGAAAAGAATTTATGTGGGAACATGAGTCTTTCTCTCTTTTTCTTGACAGCAGAAAGAAAATCAAACTATATAAAGCTTAAGGAAATATGAGGATGCAAAATTAAGCCAAGATGAGTCAGGAAAGCCCCAACTTGTGGCTGTAATTCATGATGGTTTGAGAGTGGAGGGCAGTGTCACCTTTGTTTTAGCTTAGTGAAAAGACCACTTTAGGCAAAGCCTTCTGGCTTTTTTTGTCACCTTGGATTTGTCTTTTCCTGTCAATATGGTGATTCGACATTAAAAGATTAAATCCAAGAATCAAAATTTAAAAGGCTGGTGACATTCCTGTCAAAGGTACAGACTAAATTTACACTCTGGTACAAAGAGAACTCCAAAGAACAGAGACATCTTTATAGTAATTTTGCCTGCAAAAACAGACCTTACTTAAATGGAAAAACCCCCTCAGTTTTGTAGTCAAAGACAGTTGTTCTCCTTTATACTTTTTCTTCTTCTTAACACTTCTAAATATTTTTTACCACATCACAGTCAATTCAAACACAGTGAAAAATTTATGAAAGCTAAGGTGTCATTTTTCACTACTTCTCCATTTTTCCAATTTCATTAACATCAACACCAAAAAGTATTGTTAATTTTCCTCTTCCCTCAGTGTTCTCATATGAGAAAGTAACTGAAAACAATAATCTCGACCTTTCAATTAATATGTTTTAGGCTACACCATGAGTTGGATATATATTTAGGCTATTAATTCCAAGGTAATCATTAATTAATTGCATTCATAAGGCTGTTAGTAACTTTATTAACTTAGTATCTCAGCATATAGCTGTCGTCGGTGCTGTTATCCCAAAACTCCCCTTGAATATATTTACAAGTGTTACTGAGACTGTGTGACATGCCAACATGCCAAGACAGCCTGGATGAGATTGATCTCACAAAAGTTTCAGTATCTATGATCCAGATGTCTCCTTTATGAGCTAATTTTATACAAAACTTAGAGAAATATGCACTCTTAGGGAATTATTAATGTGACCTATCTACTTTGGGATGAGAGAAATCATGTCTTTCTTTTGTCTCTGAAGGGACTCTGGACTTCTGACACACATCCTTCAAGGGCTGCGTGATGAATTCTAACATCCCCAGGCATAGAGATATCGTTCAGTGTATGGTGGAATTAAGCTTTTTGCTCCAAATGCATTGAGCACAGGTTCCACGCTTCTGGGATAGGAATCTAGGGTAGCTTTGGGCATTTGTGTAATCTTAGTCCCACCAATAAAATGGTATCCTTTACAAAACTATCAAGAGCATTGTAAGAGATAGTTAGAAAGTATAATTTTTTTTAGTCACTATGATTCTGCAGAGTTAATTAAAATGCGAATTCAGCACCAGAGATCTTTTCAGTGCTGTTCAAATTTCTTTCTCCGACAGGTTATTGCCCAGATTGAACTCCACTGAATATTTTGCAAACTTTTTATTTGCGGCCTCTGCAAAGCAAGTACTAATTTCCCTCTGAGATGCCCATTCTGAGGGCACAGAATGACCCCCAGTTTCTTGTAGGCTTCATCAAAATAGATTGCCTGGAGACTGCACGCAAAGAACTGAAGGCAGCTTCTGATACATTAGACTGAATTACCAACTAGGCCATGCCTTTGGGGTTTTTTTTATTTATCTGCAATGTGTGAATTCCTACCCAGTTTCACTGCTCTTTCACTCTTGAGGGCATCCAGAAGATATTTGGTATTGGCTTAAAACAGCTTTGAAGTTCTTTCTAATTATTTTGTTCTAGAAGAACACATTGCACTGATATTTGCACAGCAAAGTTTCTATTTGAAACATCATTATCATCTTCAAGATTGTAAATAATTGCACATTTTTGACCCTCTTGGAGCTCCTGGAGTGTTGTTCAAGATTTTTAGGGTGGAATACCTTGATGTTGTTCAGCAATAGATTTACCTTCAAATTTATAACCTTATGCTTACCATTGGGTTGGTTCTATACACATGCATAACAACAGCAAAGACATTGTCGAAAGAAACCTTACCTCTTTTAAACTCAGAAATTTCAGGAAGTAGTTTAATGCGTGTGAAATCATCTTGTAATCTTAGAAAATGTGGTAAACAGTTTAAATATCTATGTGCATTTCTAGTGTGAAAAAGTATGTGTATAAAAGTGTCTCTATATGAAAAAGGTTGGGTAGCAAGTAAAGAAGGATTGATTATTACACAAATGCCAAAAAACAAAAGAAACCTGAGAATCTGACCAATCATCAAAATAATGAAAAATTCTAAACAGGTACCCAGTGTTGCCCAGGAAATTGCAGTTTATGTAAAATAAAACATGTTTTATTTTACCTAAATAAAAAATCTTATTTTCTGTAACTAGTCCTGCCTTCACAGCTCCATATACTCAAAACCCCCACCAATTATTAGCAATTCCTCATTACTATGTACCTGACAGTATCCGAGGAGAATACAGGGCTACAGATGCAAAAGTCTAAAGAGGATATCAATTATTTGCCTTAATCATTGTCATCCATAGCATTTAAATAATACTCTGTCTAATGCTGAGAACCTGTCCCTGAACTCGAACTGCATAATTATCTACATTATTGCTATTTTTAATTATTTTCCTTTTCAAATCATCAAGTCAAGCAGTAAAAATGAATTTTCACTAGGAAATGGGCATACCTCTTATCTCCCCTTCAGTACGAGGGCTGGCACATATTTTAGATCTAAAATTCATTTAAAGCAACACTGTGCTTTAAAATTGGTTTTCTACTATGGTTAGTAAGAACTCTGCAAAAGCCCAAGGCTATCAATATAGTACATAAACTGTGTTTTTGGATGGATTCTGACTCATATTGAGATATCACCAGAAGTTTCTTCTCAAGTCCAAGGCCAACTGTATGGAAGACAGAAGACAGGAAATGCAATAATTATAGGTGAAAGAAAAAGAGAAAGTAAACATACTGTGCAAAACTAGAAACACAAAGTTGGCAGAGGAGGAGGACGACATCGTTTCAATTGAATATTGCGATGTCTGTCAGTACTGGACTGAGGTGCTCCCAAGCTCTGTCCCCTGCCCTTCACAAACACCCCATCACTATTGCTCATACCCTTCAGATTGTCCAGCTTTGGGTAATACCAAAGGCAAGACACAAAGCTTGTCTCTACCCCTCTTTGATGAATCATCCAAAGGCTCTGCCAACTGCAGTCACAGCCACTCTTTATTTCTGTGTTTGCAAGCTTTATTTTAAAGTCTTGCTAAAGCCAGGGTAAGATAAGCAACTAATGGGCTTGGATTCAAGAGTGATAGACACTTTCACCTTAGATCCTTCAAATTTCCATATTTAGGAAAAGCAGCTGCATTAACATGCAGACATGTTTCTCCTTGAACTTGAAATGATGCAACTCACATCCAAGCACAAAGTCTCTTAAAAATACAGCACCATTGTCCAAGGTATTATTAAAAAGCTGAGTGATTTTGTAGGACCTATTTTATTTTAACTTATCCTGGCTGAACATTCTTCATCTGATTTCTAACCATCAACACTAAAGTGCTGTTAATTCACACACACACACACACACACATACACACACACACACACATACCATTCATCCGTCTAAAACATGTGGGACTAAAAAGAGCCCTCAAGTCACAGCCAGCAAGGGGACTGAGTAAGTTTGTAGTAATATTTAAAAGAAATTTCTTTCCCCACTAATTCTCAGGATTAGAACTCCAGAATATTTTTAAATCTTTAGAAGCAAACAGATCATGAGACCTAGAGAACAAGCAGGAAACAAAGCTGAGTACAAGTCATAGAGAGTTACAAACTGCAGTAAATTATGAAAAAAAGGCTGAAGTAACAGAAGTTCTGACAAAATTTCACAGTCAGAGGAGCTGATGGAAAACTATGCAGAGACATTGACAGGGGTTTAGTGCTGCTTTCCATAGGACCATGTAAAGCCACTGAACTACAGGTTTTTAAGTAAGAGTAGTCTTCAACTATCCTTAACAAGTATTTATGTTCTCAGAGGATAACGAGCTAAGATGGAACTTTTATTTTTATCTTAAAATCCTTTCATTATTGAACTCTTCACATTAAGCATCTTTCCACTTGGCAGTTCAAGTAGTGTAATTTGCAAAATATAGCTTACTCTGAAGATTGCTAGTATATGTTTCACGGTGATAAAGATTACTTCCCAGCTGCTTCCCATTCACAGACACTATGTGTGGCCTTCCCTAAAGAGGATGGAAAATGTGATACTATATCCCACTACCACGTGCCTTATACCCACTTTACGTGTTTATGTTGGGTTTTTGCCTCTGGTTCCTAAAAAGCATGGTTTTTGAGACACTGCTCCTCATATATACCTATTGGTTTTGTTACTCTTATTATTGCTGTCTTTTATCTGGCTATTTAGGAAAGCATTCATGGGGCTTCACGTGGTAGATAAAACTAGGAAGCTTCTTTGCAAGTTTCTGTTGGAAGTTCTTTGATACTATCCTTACTCTAAAGGAAACTGTGCCCCAGTAGGCTCAGCTAGTGCGCGAAGTCTAGTGTTATCTACAAATTGGTTGTCTCACGCTGCCCTTTAACTGGTGGCTCCCATGTCAGCAGTAATAAAAGTAGGTGACAGACCCTGGGAGGTAAGCTAGCCATTGATTCGCTCCAGATACCTGACTGTGTTGGCTGATGTGTGATCTCTCAGTGCCACAGAAATAAAGTGAAAATTGTTTTTTAAAAATGACTGCCAAGAGTGGAACGAATGCTTTTTTCAGAATGTCACACCCAGTGAGCTGTGACACACAGTCAAGCTTTGGTCCTGTTAAGAGATAGAGGAATTAGGTTTATGTTTTACAGAAAGATTCAGTATCAGTCCAGCATTGTGTCGATTTAGTTATTTATAATAACTCTTCTTCTCCTCCTCAGTATTCTTCCAGAAACAGACAAATTAACATTTTACCTGCCACCAACTCAGCGACCAAAGAAACAACTTTTCAAAAGATGGTGAGCTATAGCATGCATTAAACACATGCCTTCCCAATTAGTGTTTATTTTCACACTCTGATGCATAGGGCACTGCATCAGTGTTCTGTTATGGTCATAAAACATTTAGCTGAAGAAGAGACTCTGAGGTCACCTGCCACCCTCAAAGAGAGCAAGCATATTCATCTCTTGCTGATGGCAGAGGAATGAGGTGCACTGTCCCTCAGCATTCCCTGCTCTCTGGGCTGCTCTGGATCTAAATCCACCCCACTAATGTCTGGTTATTTAGCTGGCAGTGGCAAATCATGGGAATACACAATCAGAGAAACCTCTTGGGCTGCAGACACTGGGGGTTGGCAGAGCACTCTACAGCAGAAATCAAGTCTTCTCTTGGCTTGTTCTGCAGGCAGCTGCTCTGGGCTCCATCACTGTCAGGCTACTATATTGCCTTGGCTTTTGCTTTCATTCAGTAGGACATACCCATTTATAAAGAGGAAGAGCTTCTCCAGTAGCTTGGAAACATAGTATTTTGATTGCCCAGCCTGGAGAAGCTTTTTATTTGTATAACAGCATCTTGCTCAGCTACTTTGCCATTTAAAATGTCATGGTGGCAACAGAAGACCACTTCTCAGCCGTACATGTCTGTGGCATAAATTCGAATAATCTTTATGTTCCAAGTGTTTTCTATCCTACAATTCAGATTCCTTGACACATACTCCAAACATTTTAAGACAGTCAAAGAAAGATTTGAATGGAAATATCTCAAAATAGAAAAATAAAGGAATAAATACAACTATTTTTTGCAATGGAGTGAGTTACTTCATTTGCTACTTCCTTTCCTTCCTTATCTCCCTCTGAGTTTTGTCTGCTCTATACATCTGCTTGTACTGTTTGCTTCTTGGGCAGGTCATGTCTCTTGCTATGCTCATCTATGTGCAGAAAGCCAAACTCAACAGCATTAAAAAATGAGCATTAAATTCTAAGTTCAGTGTGGAAGGGTCCCATTCAAACTGGATATTTAAAGACTCACATAACTACACAGAAACTCCAGTATTACCTGGAACTTCTAGTGATAACACAAGTGAAGAAGACATAATGTTGGAAAAAAGAAGAAGACAGAAATGGCAATGACTCTCAAACAAACAGAAGAACCAAGACCATGTTTTCTAATGAAAAAAAGTGTGTAGGAAAATTACTGCATCGCTAAATGTGGCTCAGCTTCAATCATGGTCCAGAAAAAGAGGTCAGGAGCAGGGCAGGAAAAAAAGAGGCAAATAACTCTCTTTCAAAGAAAATAAGGAGAGAACATAATGGAAGAGGCAGACTATGCAACAGGAGCAATTACAGCATGCCCAGTGGGTTACAAGGAAAGGTGGTCACAAGTGACACTCACTACTGCCCAGGGAAATTGCTTTGGCAGAGGGTTTCCTATTACCTGCTTAATTTCATTTGCTTGAAAATGGCAAAAGCTTTATGAGATTCTCTGTTACACTCAACACTGAAAAGAAGCTACTAAGAGGGAAAACTTGTACTAGAGATACAAAACAGAAACAAGAAACTGAGAAGCTTTCCAAAACAGACAAGATGTGAAAACACAACTGCAGGCAAATGTACTCCTAAAATATAATTGTGAAACACTCCCAAGAAAGAGGTCATCCATGATTTAAGTGACCAGCTGCCATGCCCCCAAGGAGCACCACAGGCAGTCCCATAACTGCTTCTCTCATAATAGAATCCAGCTGAGTATGAGAAGAGGATTTTTTCCCCTGCTTTTCTAATTTTCTTAGAGGGAAGGAGATTAATTCGTTTTGCAGCTTAATAAAATTAAAGAAAAAACCCAAACCCTAAACCCTACACAGAAAAGTATTTCCTCCAGTAGTGAACAGAATTGAAACATAATTATGAAAATGAAGAAACTACAAATTACCTTCAAACATAAGACAAGATCAAGGTTGCCAAAATTCATAACCTGAATTGTATTTATTTAACATCTAGCATATTGCTAATGAAAAAAAGCTCCATTCAATGTCTAAATCACAGGGAGAATAAAACCAGCTCTTACTAAATTAGAATAGTACCTTTGCCTGAAACTTGGTCTGAACCTACACTAAACATCATCTGAGGTTGAGATAATTCTGCTAATGTTTTAATTGCCACATGCCTCTTTGCAATTCCTGGAATTAGAGGTTGGAGTGCCAAAAATGTCCTGAAACCCGTATCAGTGCAGTTCTGAGAATGTTTTCCACAAGAACTTTTGAAACTGCAGCTGACTTCTGACTCAACTGAAACAATTATCAGCACAAGCAGGGGAGAGACAGTCCCATACATGAACAGGAACTCAGAGTATAAAGCAGCACAAAAGTGTACTTTTTCTCACCTGTCTTTTTTATTGCTGGCTGTATTTTATGCTGAAAATAGGAAGGGTGAAGAAACAAAGGAGCTTGATTGCTTGATTTCTGTTTTTCCTTCCTCCCCCCTTCCATATGTGAGAATATCTTGTGCATAAGTCCTTTACCAAAATTATTCCACACAATTCACTCTTCCCACAACCATTTCTGAGGTTCTCCTGTCTTTCAGTGCGTGTTGTTGCAAGGACAGCCTCTGCAGTTCTGGGAACGTGGCTACTGTAGAGTCTCACAGTTCTTTTCTGCATGGCAGAGCACAGCACCTACTGTGCTCTCTTGATCCAGCGCAATAGAAACACAGTACTTCAAGGGTACTTAACCCAAGACGAAAAGTAATGAAATAATTGTGCCCTTGAGTCACAAAATGGCTTTGGTTTTGGGCTGGAAATTCTGTTAAGAAAAATATTTGCTGAAATAATGCCTGTGAGATAAATGGCAGCCTGGGTGTGAGATGGGGTACTGTGTGTTTCAGCAGAGAAGTGTTTGGCTGGGATTTAAAACTAGGGCTTGTTGTGTGCCCCTGAGTAAACAAAGCTATAATGGGTTATTGAGACTGCTGACTTCAAACAAACAATGCTCTCTGTGTACGCATGACATTTTACAACCATGAAGCCTGAGGCATGTATGCTTATTATCATATGTCTTTCTATCAGCTCATTTTATGTAATGCTCTTGAAAGAACACCACAGAAACATGCATTATGTGAAGGGAACAGAGCTGAGCTATGTGGATTGGACTGTCACCAAATATTGGCATATGCCATGATGATGGCCAAGGAGCAAGAGATCTAGGACAACACTTTTGAAGCAGCAGCAAATATAAATTAGCAACATAACTTTTCCCTCTCAGGGAAATTTTCAAACTGGGATGTAATGATCTGGAGATGGTGCAGACATACAAAAATCCTTACAATTATGCTCACATATTGGACCAAGTTCACACAATGAACTCTTTTTCAATCCAACTCTGACAGTCCTTACCATAAACAACACCAACACGCTTCTTTGCCAGCATTATATGGGAGAAGGGAAAGCTTTATGGATTGTATGTGAATGATTCCCATGTGCTGGGTGTTATTTCTGTATGCTGTCACCTATACTGTTTTCACATGCACTTTACCAGTTTCTTGTAGAATCAAGAGGCAGTGAAAAGAGTATTTAGTTTAATTATTAATAATATAATTATTGGTTAATATTTTGGTTTAGAAGATGGTCAATTAGAAAAATTTATATAAATCTTAATCTAAAATCTAAAAATATAAATTGTTTGAGATTTTCATGACTTTAAACATTTCAAAGCATATCCCTAGAAGGAAACTGAGCCTTCTTGTCCCATTTCTCATTCCTGTCACAGTCTGAACAAGCAAACATGCTGCTGTCTTCCATTCATGTTAAGCTAAAGATGCTGGAATGGGAATGGATTAGTCTTGTGCTATGGTCAGTTCTCATTTCTGTCTGTGGATAATGAGTTATAGCAGCCGCACAACAGTAGTGACTCTCATTGTAGACTCATTCTGGGGACAGAGAGAGTTATAAGAACAGAAAAACAGATTAAAAAATAGAGTCCATTTTATGAAATTCTAGAAGCTATGAGCAAACTAGAGATAAAATTAATCCTTAAGGGGATCAAAATTTTTCTGAAAATTAGGGGAAACCTCTTGCCAATCAATTTTATATCACTGGCAGGAGTGTCATGATGAATGCATATGTGACAGGGTTTCATCTGCAAACAAGTAAGTTCATGAAGAATCATTCCAGAAATCAGTGCAAAACATCTTCCTTGATCCCAGTGTGTGCAGTAACCTTCTGACTCGCAAAATCGAATGCTGAAGCAGACAGAGTTAAAAGCAAAAGCTTTGACTTGGCAGTGTGAAATTTATCCCAAGCAAAATATTGCATCTTGATTTTCCAAGCAGGAAGTAAAACTGGTACTGGAGAAATCTTTATAACCAATGGTCAAAATCTTAAATTATGACATCTCCTCTCCTGGCCACATCTTAACTCCACCTGAGATACCCAGCTGGAATAAGTGACTGCAGATAGGACTTAATGTTGGTGCCAATCAGTGTCCCAAATACCCTTTCTTGTTTCCGAAGCAGGAACTCAAGTTGTGGTTTTAGCTGTGTCTGGCTCTGTAAGGCAGCAGAGCTAAACTCCAGTTTTTGAGGCTGGGGTCCTCTCATGATAACCTCTTTCTCCCCCACCAGAAAAAAGCAGCCTTGCAAAATAATGCAGAAACAGCATTTTTGCCATGCCCTTGGAACTTAATTATCTCCCATTTCCAGATATGAATACAGAAGCCTTTTGCATCTACTCATTTTCCAATATATTCCAGGTAGTCATGGACTGAGAAATAGCATACCAAAAAGAACAGCTATACACAATGGTACCTTATGTAAAGATGCATTCCACTACTGAATATATTTCACATAAGAAAGCAAATCTATTTTTCATATTTTATTAAATAAAAAAGGAGACAAATGCTACATTAAAGTGTCTCAATTCAATTGAATCTATGATTGTAGTAGAAGCTCAGAAAAGGTTGGAATGTCTTTGCTTCTTTAGTTTTTGACTGTCTCCCATGTAATTTTCACCTATAATAGCAGCAGTCTTGAAAAACATAATTCTCATCAGTGTTTAATTTTTATTTATAGCATCATGCGTTAGAGGATGCATTTGACGTAAGATATGACAGTTGTTACCAAGTTTTTACTTGCCATTTCTTTTTAGGTTGTTTTTCAATATTTTACACAGAGCTCTCCTGTGGGGAAGAGATTAAATTATCTGGAGAGAGTGTTAATATACTGGAATAACTATGGGAAGTCAGATAATGTGGAAATACAATTAATGCCCCCAAATATCTCAAATGAAGGGAGGTAGGAGAGGATTTCATTCAGCTAATTTATGACGACAATATATATAATAAGTTAACCTCAGGATAAGGAAATAAACTAGTTTCCCAGGTAACCTGGATCTATTCCTGGCTCTGCCACTGATCAGAATTCTGACATAGGGTGAACCATTTCACATATAAATAGACATTTAAAATACAGTTTTTCTGGCCAGCAGTCCAACCACAATCTAAACCAGATCAGTACCACAATCAAACCCAGAATCTAAGGTATGTTAGACACCTGCTTTTCTTCCAAATCCTCTTTGTCTGAAATGCTCAGAATATTTTAGATACAAATTCTCATTTCTATGTGTTTTAAAAATAGCCAACACAGGATGATCTCAGTATGATGCAAATATTCACAATACTGTACCACTGACATATGGATAGGATAAACATTTGGACAAATATATCTGGTACTTTTTCAACCGTTGTTTTCTCCTTTGTCCTCTTTCTCCTGTTCCCTTTCCTGGCTTGGTGCAGCTATTGGTGCTTCATTTATCACTGTTTGCATCCAAAGAACTCTGCACTCTTGCTTTTGGTGACTCCAGGAGAAATATGAAGGAAGGAAAAGATCATCCAAATTACTTACACAATTTCTTCTTTACCATCTCACATTCTGCCCTACTCACAACTTGGCCTTACCTATACTATTTACACAGCAATTTCACATTGCTCTAAAAACATTTTCTTGAAAAGGAGTATGCTGCAGGTACTTCAAAAAATTCTACAGATTACTATTCTTATAAACATTCTTTTAAGTATAAAAATATTCTCAGTGTTTTTTCCCCAAACTCAAGATATTGTTTTGTTTCTGCTATTACCACAAAGAGTTGAATAAGCTTTTATTTCAATTTGCTACTAACTTTGACTGAATTCACTCTGCAATAAATGTTGCTTGCTTATACTATAGCTAGATTAAGATAAGAAACATGGACAAAATAATCAGTTCAAAATGATTAAGGCTGATTGAGCCAGTTTTGATGCTTATGCATGTCACCTAGCAATGAAAAAACAGTTACTATGATATATCTTTATATCGCTAATCAGTTGGTTACAGTGGTTCCACCATCCCTGTCATCAGTACCGCTGAGTATGTGAAATGTAAAAAGTTCACCCCACATTATTACAATGTAGTTGGACACAATCACACAAAATTCTTCTAATACAGTTTCTATTAGGATATCGCATTTATTAGTTCTAAATAAATTGATTTTCAACCAAGTCTTTAATATATGGTGTGTTCTTTGGCTCATCTGCCAGAGACTAGACCTTTGCAAAGGGATAAGGGAGAAGGAAAACAAATAAGAGGGAAAAAATCTCTTTAGAGATTTAAACCAGTATTAGATGTGTTGAGTATACATATGCTTAATTTGATACTAACTAAAAGAATCAATATTAGATTCTAATCAGATTCCTGACAAGGCTCTGTTGAAAAAGAGCTACTGCACGGCCAGACATAAATGCTATAATTTGTATTAAGTCAGGATGCGTAGTGATGTAGTAGCATATGTCTTAGATTAGAAGTTGTCTTTTCATTAGTATGTCAGTTAAAGACCACATCCTAATCTTAGCCATGTGCCACTCTGCACAACACATGCATGTGCATCCAGTATGAGAGAGCCGTCCCGAGATGTGGCATGAAAAAGGAGATGTTCATCATGGTGTGCTCCATGAAGCACCTCGGGAGAAAAACAAAAAAAACCCAAAAAAACCCAAACAACCAGCAAAAAAGAATTGGGTAAAAAGTCAGCAGAGTACAGAGATGTGTTTCACTCTCGGGTCACTTTAGAATTATCCATTTCAAGCAGTTAGTTTGTCAGTGGGTTTTATTTTAAGTGAAAGGACAACACGGTCTGAACACAGCAAGAGCATTTTAATCACTGCAGCTCTTGTCACCATCCTTGCATAAAGCATTATGTAAGCATCTGATTTGCATCAGTGTACAGCTCTGATTGCTGAGAAAGCAGTTTGCAGTTTAGCAAGATTAATACACAACACTGCTTTCTCTTACTTTCTTGTGTTAGTGTTGGTAGCTAGAATTATACAGATTTTCTCCTCACACTAACAAGCACCAAGGCTGCTGTGAATAACATGATTTTTGTCTCTGGATATATTATAAGACCTTTCAAGACTAGGAAAGATATTGCTCATTTTCTTACACTAAAGTCTAAATACGAAAAAGCAAAAAAAAATGTCACTAGGTCAAGGAAGTACAGACATATTGATTTCTTCAAAGAAAAGCATGGGATATGCTGTACAATACACTTTTACCTAACAGTGACTGAATCTTTGGCTATCTGGAAGTATTTTCCTAGTAATAATGATATCTAGCACTTCTGAGCTCAGCACGTTACATTTCGATTCAAAAAAGGTAGAGATGACATTTCTATCCCTAAATAGCTAAAGCCACAATAGAGACCAGACATAAAATCCGAGATTTACAAGAGGTGATCTCAGACATCTTTTACAAGCGATCCCTTCTACAATGAACCCTCAATGTAAGACACAAGGGGAATTATGTTACCCTTTCCATTGTCCACATAAAACCGTGAGCATCAAACAACGTAAAGAGCTCAACTGAGAGGCATCAGGAATCCCACAGCAGAGCTGGAAGTGGGGCCTGCAGATGATTCTTGCCTGACCTTACCACCAGGGAGCTACACAGGAGAACTAGGTGGAGAATACGGATTACTTTTACAAATGGAGTCTTGACCTGGTTTAAAACAAGTGGAAATTCTTTATCAGCGATGTCACCAGGAAAAGTAAACACTAGTAAGGCAGTTGCCATAAACCAGGTAGAGTTTGCTAGCCCCATGTTTGCTAACCACTTGGTCACCAGTGCTTTTGTAAGAAGCTGTTCAATGTTTGGGCTAGAAAAGGTCCGAAGTCCAACTGAAGAACTTTGGAAGTTCAGTGGAAGAAGTTCAATAATGGGTCTACCTGGAGACCACAGAGGATATTCAGTGCTGTGAGTATCCAGCACAGGAAAATGTGCTTCTACAAAGAAGGGTTTTGGTAAATTCTGTAGCCTGCAGCAATATCTGAATTAAACTCTGAAATAAATACAAGGAAACAGTGGCAAAAGATTAAAGTGATTGAGCATTGTAGGGAAAATTATGGGAACATCAAGGTTTTTTGTACAGAAATGGATTACTTATTCTTCAGCTCTTTATTTCAAGGATAATGCACTATACAAATGGATTAAAGCTATTTTTCATAAGATACTATCTGAAAGTATACCAATAAGACAGAGTTTAAAAAAATGACCTTTTTTTTGATTTGGTGAATTCAGGAATCCCTCCTCAGATATGACAAGATGACTGAATTTGGGTGAAAGAAGCATAGTGAGGTCTTGGGTTTTTAACTTTCCTGTCCCATTGTACCTAGATTTTTCAAATACTGCCATTGAAAGAACTGAGAAGTTATTTCTAAAGACTTTTATTCCTCTCTGAAAGAATGGAACTTTGAGACACCCTTTGGCAGTTAAGCATGTGAAACAAAGTCAAAACAAATGGCATATTTGAGCCAATTAAAAAATTCTTAATAGTGAAACAAATGAGGTCTTTATTAAGATGAATGAACTAAACAAATTACATCAATTTTTCTGAGCTTCTTATGGATTTTTGCAGCCAGAAAAGTTCAAGACATTCTTATTTGTTAGTCACTGTGTTTTATTTGAGATTATTAAAAGGCTGCTATGATATTTCTTCCCCCCTTCTTTTTAAATAATTTACATTTCTTTTCAAAATGTACTGCTAATGATTTAATGATTTTATAGCGCGCTTTTATTATATTCAAGTATTGGAGGGAATACCAGTTTTGTACAGAATTGCACAATGGAATAGAGAAGAAATGGTTTTGTTAAAGCACTTTTCTGTAGCACTCTTACTACTGCCAACACTTAGGAGTATTTTCTTTACTCTCAGCTGTGTAATATGGTAGAGAATATCACACCAGGTTTTACAGCTCAGATGATGGAAGTGGACAGATAGGATACAATTCATGTACATATGGGTAAAACCTCACAAAACATGGCTCTTTTAAAGTGCCATGTGTGCAGAGGCTACACTTAACTGCCTTAAAAGACCATTTAAATTACAATTTAAAGCTCACAAGGTTAAGGAAATATAATGAGACACCCTAATTCCACAGGATCAGGCATTACTTTACCAATTTTAAGCATATGTTCACATTTATTTTCCACCAAGTGCTGATCTGTATGGTACCTGTTTCTCCTCATCACTGATTTCCAGTATCACTTGGCTTTCCTTTCCAGTTATCTGTCTGTCCTTCCCTTGCCAGCAAGTGCCAGCATTCAAAAGTAGCCTTTTTGGCTGCAGCAACAATGTCTAGTCTCAATTTCTCTATCTCACCTTCTTTGCCCCACTTACCTAGATCACATCTCTGTGCCATTGGCATCCAATGTGAATGGCTTTCCTCCCACACGCATAATAGAGAATAAGAAAAATGTTTAAACAGACCCTCATTTCACCTCCTTCTTCCCTCCCATGCCCTCCCTCCTCAGCCTGGTACTTTAATGTCTGGCAGGGCTCAAGTAAACAGTTTTACCTGGTTTATAGCACGTTCAAGCACAGATGGATTTTAAACAGTAGGCAAAAAGAACAACTTTTACAAAACCAGCTAAACCATTTGAAGACAAAGAAAACCCCCAGACTGTGGCAGACACCCAGCATAAGAAAACTCAGTTTTCCTGGCTACTTCCAAATGCTGAATACTGCATTTTGTAAGGTCAAGCACTTGGCTGTCTAAAAAAATAAGTGTTAGTTATACAAGGAAAACCTTCCATATGTAATAAACGTGGACATCACACACTAGCCTGTTCCTTTTTCCTTTTCTGTGATACTTCTTCCCTTGAGTTTCCTGATTCAGTTGTGCACTCATGTTGCCCCATATAGTAATTCTGCACCTTATTTAAATTAAGGCTGGTGGTTTTTTTCTTGTCTCCCTATTTGTTTCTCTTTTTTTTCAGAAACCCTATAGACATTAAATAGGACTTTGGAACAGGTCATTATAACAGATTTGAAGAACAAGACAGATACAAAGGCAATACCATGCCCTCAAATTCATCATTACAGAAAGGTAACTGAAGAGGTTTTAGCAATACAATAAAAAATCATAGGTGGCACAAGGACACCAGTGGAGAGCCTAATCAAAAAGAATTTTTTTTTTCATCTGATTCAAATACCTTTTTATTTCTTGGCTACAGGTTGTCTTTGGAAATATGTATTGAAAATGGCAATTACTTCTGTCAACTTGCTTTTTTAAAACTTCTACTTTCTCTCGCAATTCTTCTTGCAAACCCTAACTTCTAAAGCTCAGTGCTACCAAACATAATATTCTCTTTCAGTAAAAGAGAAAGCATTCCAAAAAACCCTTGTTTGAAGTACTAAATTGAAATCTGAGTTCCAGTCTTTGCTTAGAGCTATAATTTATCATTCTAAGCATATCTCTCAGTGTTCTGTATCACTTTTCCTTACCATGCACATCAGTACATTCAAGAGGCATTCCTCATTCCTCTCAAAATCCAGATTCCTAATCATGGACTCTGCCCTTCCCTGGAAAAGAGTAACACAGATGTGAGAGAAACGCAATCCATTATCTCAGCTCAAAGTAGTTTCTGTTCCCTTTTTCTTTATTTTTTTGTGAGACAGAGAATTGTTTTGTCTGCCAGAAGTGAGGGCTTACGCCCCCTCAGCTATGGATCAGTTTTCACAGAAAGCCCCAGCAGCAATTAGCTCTGACATCCATCTACCACCCCTCTGCCCAGTGACAGCCCCACAGGGCTTCAGAGACTCCAGCTGCCTCGTACGCCACCCCAAAGGACAGCTCTGTGACTGGAACCGGAGTGTCTGGCAGGGGACATCCAGCCATGCTGCCTTCAGACAGATCTCTGGAGGATAGCAGAGACCAGCAGACGTGCAGAAATTCTCCTCTGCTACCTTTGCATGACTGGTGCTCTGTAGAAAAACCGGCACTGCGTCACAGAGAAGAGGCGTAGCAGAAGTACATTTCTGACCTTCATCACACATGTTAAGGAGCATGTGTCCCAAAGAATCTCTTCAGATGTTAATCCCCCAAATGAGAAAAAAAGCAGCAGATGTTGAGCCTAAAGGCAGTGATAGCATCAATAGTATGCCCTCCAAAATATTAATTCAGGAGCAAGCACTCCACCAGACATATTCCTTTAGGCTTAAGGTCACCTTTCATTGATTGCTTTATTGAAGGAGTTTTTCCTGAAACTGCAGTTGCACCCTGGTGCTGCAGCAAGCACCAAATAACTCCCAGCAATAGCAGCAATGAGAAACAAAAGAATGAAATTGGTGAAAAAGACAGGTAGTACTGGGACACACACACAGGATATAAAAGGTAAGGGAAAGCATGGTTTGAGTTTGTATTTGCTTTCAGTATTGCATATGGAGTCAGTAATCTCCACCTTCTACTCCAAGTGTCTTTTTCTGTGCCTTCCTCACAAAGTGAAACAAATCCCTGCAAATTTAACACAGGCAGCTTTCCGAAGAGCCTTGTTCCATGTAAAGCATGCAAATGGTGCTGTGAACAAAACAGTTCCCAGGGAGGGACTGAAAGGAGAACTGACTATGCAAAATGCAGATTCTGAGCCATTATGAAAAACAATATTATAACTATTTTGGAGTCTTTCTTCATAAATGTTTTGTTTCTATAGTGTAAAATTAGCACAGATCATTTATGATGTGACATGTTTGCATTGATTAGAAATTAAGACAATCAAATCAAGAACTGGTATCAGTAAAATCCACCAAGCCATGGAGAACTAAGGTTGTCCTTCTGACATGTCAGTTTTTTGAAATAGCCAGAATATGATCTTCAAACATTTTAGAGAACCTTTGAGGGTCTCAACAAACACCCAGCCAGACTCCACCTCTTTCCTACATGTATTCCTGTAAAAGTAGACAAGGAAACTATAAGAGGGGCAACAGAAAATCAGCAATGTAAAACGTCTAATTGCCCTGTGTAATATACAGGTTTATTCACAGACCCAGGACTCAGCCTCACCTCCCCAGGTGATCCATCATCTACAGTGTTGTACTAGAACCCAAGCATCACAGGTCTTTGAAAAAATTGTGCAAGAAGGTCTTCTGTGTTCCCTACCTTCCCACCACCCATGAAGTAAGACTTGAACTGCATTTTATCTTAAAGGAAAGGTGGAAATAAACCTTTAGATCTTTTTTTTAAATCTTTTTTTTTTCTCTAGGTTGTATGAGCCATACAGGTGTCACTATGTGAAGTTGATCCTGTTGGAGTGCACTGTACCTCTCCTCAGAATCTCATCTTTCCAAAAGTGGGAACGGACTACTCATGGCTAAGCTGTCACTTTGATTTTCACCTTCAGAGGGCATTTCTGGTCCTTCTTTTGAAGTTTGAGATTTATAACTTCTGTTTTTAGTATCTTTGTATGCTAAACTGCACATAGTAGTTTCTCACACGGAAAATCAGGGGAAACCATAAAAATAAGATGGCATATTTAACTAGCTGGAAAAAAATCAACAGATTTAGGTCTCTGGATACATTACTAACCTATTGACTTTTTTTTTTTTTTTTTTTATTTTTAGCAACGATGGGTTAAGTTCTGTACTGTGAGGAACAAAGAACTCTGGGTAGAGAATTTGTTTTTTTAAGGGGGCTATGATTCATAGAGGCCACAAGAGCTTTGCTTTTTTTGTGACCTATTTCAGGGTTGGTGCTAAACTCATCTTAGCAATACTGAACAGAGATTAACAGGGGAACTCCGAGAAACAGAAAAGCAGAAAAGAACAAGACATGTCAAGATACCTGTGTTCAAACAGCTATGTCAGCTGGCCTGTGAGAGAATAATGGTACTACAGGTGTAAAGACTAAAAAGTGATCAGGCAAAAGCTAAGCATTTTTACTAGAAAGCTCATAAAAGTCACAGTGAAATCTGGTGAATACTGTTCAAATATTAAACACACCAAATACAGAAAAAAACAATGTAATGTAATGTCACACCTTTGTAATTATGTGAAATGAGCTTACAACAAACAGCTCTCAACCAGATAGATTGATACAGAGTATCTTCCAATAGTGCATTGTGTGAATAGTTTTTACAGCAGCATTGTGACTTTCTTTTCCAACATTTTAATGACTTCATAAGATAGAAGACAGCAGTGGAGATCCAACAACGCACCCAACAGTACATTTGGCCTGGATAGTAACATCTTCCAGTAAAACAGGATCACAATTCAGACTGAAAGGGACCACTTGACTGTTCTTAGCGTGAAAAGTTTTCCCCTATATTCAGTCTCAGTTGCTCTTGTTTCAACCTGTGGATGTTACCTCATTGTGAAGAGTCTGATTCCATCTTCTTGATGGCTGCCTCATAAGCCTATGCAAAGACACTTCTGCTCCCAGCTGAGTCAGGTCCAGCTCCTCAGCCTCTTGCCACAGCTGCTCCGACTGCCTCAGCGGGTCTGTACTGAACCCATGACAGTTTCACAATCTCTTTTGGCATTGGCACCATCTCATATCCATATTGAGGATCTACATCTAGGAAAGCTCATCTTGCATCTCTAGTTTGCAGGAACAAACTCATAGCCTCAAAGGACCTATTACACAGACTTTTTATTGCACTGGCTGAACTCATTTCTGACAGGGCTTGCTTTCTCTCCTTAACTGGGGAGGCAACTCGTACCAAACAGCCATATTTCCTCAGCCAAGTTAGATTACAGAAAGTTCAACCATAGTGTCACCCTTTTTATTCCCTTTGAACTAGTTTTTCAAAAGATTTGCAAAAAATAAAAGAAGGAAAAATCAGTTCTAGGAAGTGGGTCACTATATGATGCATGTCTGTGAGTAGATATTTGCTGAGATTGACAGAAAATTACAGCAGTCAGCAAGTTTTTTGTTTACAGCTATTTTCACTCTGTAATCTTGCTATCTGCAATGGTTTGACTTTCACAGAGCTGAGAAAGCTTCCTGTTTTAACAGTAGCTGTCTGGATTTTGTACTAATATCACAAAAAAAATCTGTTTTTACTAGATTTATCTTTTTTCCTCATTTTTGTTTTGATGAAGATGCGGGAGTGTGCCAGTGCAGTTTGATTTGCCAAAGCACCTCCTGATGCCAGTCAGAGAAGCAAAAGGGTTCCTCTCATTTGCTCTGGTAGGCATTGCACATATTGGAATTTATGATGATTAATTAGATTCAATAGAATGGACCAATAGGCGAGGGCGAACAGTCAAAGCAAACAATTTGTAAATAACCCACTGGCTGAAAACTCAGAAATTTAAATTCATCCAAGTAACTTCAGCAAACATGAACCACTAACACACTCTCCAAAACCAGGAATAACTTCCAGTTAAAAAAAGAAAAACAACAAAAAAAAGCTAAATTAGCGTGAATATTATTTGCTCAGCCCTAAATTTTACATTGAGTTCTGTAAGGCAAAACTGTTACACTTTGTTCAGCTTGAGGATTGCATAAAAATTCTCTACAAAAGTCTACCTCCAACCATGAAAATCTTTCTTTCTTATTTCAGACTCTCCACGTAGTATGAGTATCATATTTTGTCAAATTTTTTAAATCAATGACAATTATTATTCAAAGATTCCATACCAGTGTTCGTCCTCTACAACATTTTTGCATATTGCAATTTTTATAGATTTTGCTTATAACCTCATAGGTCAAACTCTCAGAAATGCACTTACTAATTATAAATATGAGTCCTTTTCTTTTAAGAAATTGTCTAAATCAATTGTTTACTTACCTCCAAAGTCAAAATTACAATACTATATGAAAATGTTTTGATGTTTAGGTCTTGAGTATACTCTCGCCTGATACACTTGTTTGGTAAGGAATATGACTTCAGTAAAAAGCAGCCCTTGATCACTACATATTGTATCTTATCTTTGCAGGAGAGCTGTCTTTGAACTCATGTACTCATACAGAGTAAGATTTAATGATATACAGCACTTGCATGTGACTTAATTACATTGGAGCCCAGAACAGTTTTTTGTGGTTCAATGATAAAACTATAAATTAACTCTTTGAACAAAAATCCCCAAGTGGTTAAACCACATTATAAAGTAGAGACATTTGGCTAAAGAATCAAAACCATACAAATAAATAATTATATATGTATGTTCGAGCAGGCTGTGCCTGTGAAGGCAGATGAGTCACTTCATTTTTTTATGTTGCCCTTGTGACAGCTGAGCAATGTAATTATCTTCTTTTGCATTGTGCTGGTTTTCTCTCATTGGTATTAGATTTTTTATTTTTCCATATTCTAATTTCTGTGGTGGGTGAAGTGCAAGACTCAGGGAGGCAAGGCACTGCTATGATTTGGTTTGCTTGAGGTTTCAACTAAATAATAGTTCAATACTTTTAAATAAAAATAAAGCCAAAGTGAGGGGATTCTTGTTATTATGCACCCAAGTCATGATTAATAAATATTTTAGTGGAAGTTTTAAATTGTATTAATTTACCTTTATTTACAATAATGAAAGAAAAACAAACAAGAAAATCCTTTCAACCAGGCCAAAGGGTTTACTGAATCTATACTACGCATAAAATGTATTTAGGAAAGTATGTAAAGCTAGAACTATATTTGAGGCTTTTTTTGCTCATGACAAATAAAATAAAAAAGCAAAAAGTACTATATTTGCAGCGATGACTACTAGCTGACTTATGAAAAATGCATGACCAGACGGCAAATGTCAAAAGGTAAGAGCCTGAAAACCTATAGACAAATAAAAAATACACTAATATCTTGAGGTACGTACATATCAGAAAGCCTGGGCATAACCTTAAATAATGAAATACTAATAAATGTCCTTTTCTTATTATCACATGTATCCCAAATGGAATTAATATGACATCCAAAAGATTTCTTCAAAAATCAGGCTTTGACAACATCCCTGAAAGTGAGTTAAGTTGGACAAGTGTTAAGACAGTTTTAGAATCCCATGTACTTCTCCTGTTACTAATGAGCTTGAAGACCAAGCTCTTGAACAGGCCTGTTCACCACAGATAGGTTAATGGGAATCAAAAAAAAAAAAGTACTCATGGTAAAGTAACATACAAAGTGGAATGCAGTCATATTTTGCATTAGTTTGAAATATGGCATTCAAACTATCAATATGAATATCTGTAATGGTAAACATTGACATCAACAGTAGTACACTTGTATAGTGTAGCATACAATACCACACTATACACAGATATGTACATTAAAATGAGATGGCTGTGACCTAGAATAGGCATCTGTAAAGCCAGTATCTGAACTGAGTCAGAAATTTCACCTGAAGGGACAAACATACCTAGTCCAGTCATCAAGCTTTTACCTCAAACATTGCTCAGCACTGCAAAAGGAGTATCACCTGGCATCTGATTATCTAGGCTGGCTAAGCAGTCAGACAAGCACTGAAATGATGGTAGCGCATGTGCATAGAAAAGGGAACCCTGGCTTTCAGACCACCTCTGTTCTCCAAACACCACCACTTTGGCCTGGCTTGGGTTGCATTTCAGCCTCACAGTGTGGGAGGTGTGGGTGGATTTGCAGTGGCTGCTCTGCCAGCGCTCTGCAGGAACACAGGTACTGCTGCAGCGGTACAGGTGCTGTCACACACTGTGAACTGAGGGAGGTACACTCACTGACAGCCAAAACCACCAGACCAAATCCAGGTTTTGTTACTCATTTTGTACTTCCCTGACATTTCCATCACCTCATACAAGCTCTAACAAAGAAAAGAGCAACTTTGGACCACTGACTTCGGAATCCTCTGTGCTGCAGTAAAAATTTTTACTACCCATCACGCTACTGAGTAATACAGAGACATTTATGAATACGAGAAATTAGAGTTTTTTAAGACGATGATGTCATTTTGAACTTAACATTAAATTTAGAACTTTTGTGGTGAAAACCAGTGTAGGTTACCCGTTTATATAAAAGTATTCTGGTACTGCAAAGTTCTCCCAAGCAGCATATTTTGCACATCCAGCAAGATTTTTGCATGATTGTCAGTAGTAAGCAATCCACTAGAAACACTATACAGGAGTAAAAGGACTGCCTTACACACAGAACCTATTAGAACAAAAACCACTAGGCTCTGTGTTCAAGGCATTCAAAAGTCGAAGTCAGAAGCATTACTAATGACAGGCGCATGTAATAAGATCTGTGTGGTGAGGCAATGCATCATTGCGGCCAGATTTAGAGCCAGATCATCACTTTAGAAATATCAATAGCTGGATAAGGTCCAAGTTACTTCTTCATCAAAGCAGTATGACTCCTGACTCCAGTGAAAATAATAACCTGAATTTGTGGAGACAAAGTTCTGATCAATAATGAATCTTAACATGCCCAAGTGATCTTCTATCTTCTCAAATGTGAATTTGTACTGACACCTTCTTGGCACTCTGCCAGCAGTGGCTGTTCACTGAAAGCTGAGTGGCAAATGTGGGCTTGTGAATGTTGAATAAAAATCTGATATCTGAAGTGTGTTTTACCAGAAAACTATAATACAATTGTAAAATGTAGCTATGAGAAAACTAGAGAAACATTTGACAGTGGTTATTAAATTTCTGATATGAAATGTAACCCGAGACATACATGTTTAGGCCCCCAAAAAAATCATACAAGAATTTAGTCCTTCAAACCAAGTTCCCAGATTCTGGAGCCAAATATCTGTGAATGTTTTCAAGTTTCTCGTGGATTGTTCCCCTGCCTTGAAATTCAAAACAGTACCACTTTTGTTGTTTAACTGAACACCACAGACTAGCTATGGGCCACATACCACAGCCATGTGACAGCCATGGAGCTAGAGATGCACAGCTCTGAACTGCACACATTTCATTATGCCAGCTCAAATTTCTGATGCTTTGCATCTCAAAATAATCCAGTATGCACCAAGAAGGTCCCTGGAAACCTCTGGGAAAACAAGACTTGTCTTACTGATTGAGACCCCTGACCCATTTAATCCTTCCCCTGGTCACATGAAAAAGTTAGACACTCATGATTACCAGGATAGGTTTCACTCTGAGTTTCACTGTAATTCAGAGGTTGATTTAAATGCTAAATTGCAGGCCCTTAATTTTTAACTTTTTTTACTGTAAATCTGGAAGTGAATTATAGCTTTAGAATCACAGCATTCTTAAAATATATTTCAAAACATGTCCTGAAGGTCTCAAGTTTTCAACTGATGTTCACATGAGGAAAGAGGATAATTTTAAATGATTGCCTGACCAAGTTTCCTCCGTGATCAAGTTCTATGCTATTTGCACAAGGATGCTGACACAAATAGAGAATTCTCCATGCTCTGGGAAATCTGTTTTACCAGCAGTCATTTAGGACTGAGCCCCCAAATAAATGTCTTGTATATTTCATGCAATTATTGTACTAATTTAGTAAGTTTTAAAGTAGATGTTAAAAATACTCATAGCCACTACTCTGATAGAAATATCTCAGGCATGCATTTGAACAGACATTTCTGCAGGATCCAGTGGAAATTCATCAAACAGCACAAATACTTGGCTGAACACCCACCAATGTGCAGCATAACCGTATGTGAAAGTTCTCACTGAATCAGGAACTCTAACTGCTTTAAGCCATTCTTTCACCTGGACTTCCAAACACGCCACTGCTGCTCCACTCACAAGCCCTGCACTGCACGGTTGCCGGATAACGCTTCATACATATATGTATGATAAATACAGAATCCAGAGGCCAGAAAAATGCATTTTACTCACAGCATTCCAAACCTTTCCCAGAGCATATATATACATATATTAAATTCTAGAAACCCTGTCTTTGTAGTATTTCTGTACGAATTCAGCTGGTCCAATATCTTCACAATGAAAAGTTGAAAATCAGGCTTCTGAACTCATGTTTATATGCTTTAAGAGATGACCTGGTTCTCAAAAACACTGAGCCTTGGGTGACTTTGGTGGATTTAGGAGAGAGGTTTTCTAATAGAGCTGGAAAAAATGCCTAATCTGCTCACTTTGTGGCTGGTAGGAGTATTACTGTTGAGCTCTGTCAAGCTCAGCTGCTAACTTTTCTGTTTTTGAAAAACAGGTAGTCATAGGAACTGAATACTGAAGAACAGGGCAGGGTTCTCAGAACACCACAACCAAAACACACTCCCTGTTTCTGAGTGTTCACTGTCACTGCTTGCTTGAAAGACTAACAGGTGTATGAGAAATAGGATATGAGAAAGATGTCTTCTTGTTTCAAAATAATTTAATCCTACCCTATTTCCTACGCCCCCCTTGCCTGAGCCTTGAAAGAGGAGATATGCCATCTGTTTCAATAAAACATGAAAAGTACACACACGTGACTGAGGCAGTGCCAGAAGTAGGGAGAGCAAAAAAAGAATCTATCTTTAAAATATTAAACATGGAAAATTATGAAACAATTAAACAACTGTCCTTTCAGCACTCTATTCTACCATACTTGGGGAAATGTTTAATTACTGCAATTTTATTTATAAATCTTCATTGGAGCATCACTTTTGCATCATATTCTCAATCATCAAAGGTACAAAAAGTTTATAATTTAAAGTAACAGTCTCAAGGAGTCCAGAAAGCTCAATCTTTTCTATTTCTTTTAAATTTTCATTTCATTTATTGGTTATTAGTAGAATCTTCTCAAACGTGTCTCTCTTCCAGGTACGTTTTCTTTTACTGATTGAGTTTCTTCATATTGCAGCTGATGCACTTTTCAGTGTTTTTGTTATAATTACCAAATACAGAATGAAAATGAAAACCACTTAATTATGTAATTGTCTTAGAGACAGCACGATAATTAGAGCTCTCAAAAAAGCAGCCCAGAGGGATTCACTGTACAGAAAGGTAAAGAAAACATAATACAGGCATTTCAGAAAAGGTCTAAGTAAAACATTGTAGGAAAAGAAATTACACATGCAAACCTGAACAGATGCCCTCAAGAACTTTATCCCTTAATCAACACACAATATCACATTTACATTAACAGCGCATATGCAGCAAGACCATGTCACCATAAAAGAGCTATTCAGAAGTTATAAAAGGTAAGAGACTGAAGCTATACACAAAATCACAAGAAATAGTACTGAAAATAAAATATATGGCAAAGATTAAGAAGAAAATTAAAAATATGGGTGAGATACATCTGAAAACAGAAAGTTAAAGGTCCTAAGACAATGTATATAAAACAAAAAAAGCTGAGAATGTTCTCATTGATGGACTAATATAAAAAGTTATTTCTAGTGTTTTGATAGGTCTTCAAGCTGTGGTACAAAAAGTGTGCAAATGTCATATTAGAAGTCCGTATAAACTTTTTTAGGCACATATCTCCAAGTTATTGTGCTTTTCTAAACTTTGGAAGTATCTGCAGCTGCACACAGCAAAACCAAAACCAGCTGGACTCTCTTATACAGCACGAGGGCAAATTTGAAGAAGTTTCACATTTATGACTTTCATGAGAAATCCTCCAGCCAAATCCAAGAGAAACATGAACATTTACCTTGCTAAAAAGGCTTAACCCTTTCATTCTGGCTTTGTGAGGGCATGGCACAGGAGAGGCTACGATCATGTAGTGGGACCAGTTAAAACCCACCAAATTTCTGCTGCTGCCCACAGATGCTAAGGGCCAGTGTGTGCACAAAGCAGAAGTCCCACTGGCTGCAAGCCGTGATACAAGCCCTCAGAAGTGCTCACAACCCATGTGGACAATGGTCCCTCTGTGCATAACTTAGCGCACCTCCGAATTTTCAGCACCAGAGATCTTACACGATTTCTCCTGAGTGCCATCACCACACAGAAAATACTGTTACATTTGAAACCAACAGAATATGTGAACCATTATTTTCTTTTTCATGCTAGAAGCCTCAAACTGCCACAGAAGAAATCAACTTCCCTCTGTTCCCAGCAGTTAACATTCATTTTACATGTGTTTTGACACTTGGCAGTAACTAATTATTGGCTACACTCTTTGCCGTGAAGTACTTTCCTTTTATAATTAAGAAATCCTTTGAATTGTGGACAGTTAACTTTTCTACTGCTAAAGATTGCGAGCAATTAGCATGTAAATTACAAGATGACACCAACAGCTCACATGGACAAGATAATCCTCATGTACTGAGGGCTACCTGTGCATAATATAACAACAACAGAAAATAAAGATTTTCAGAAGTTGCAAATAATTTAAAATGGACCAGAACACAGTATTGCTTGCTTCCTCATATCAGTGTAAGCCAAGGCACAAGCTCAGTGAAAATCAGAAGATACAAATTTCTTCCGAAGAAAGTCTCCTTTCACTTTCCTCTTTTACAGTTTTTACCCTTGCCACACTTGGACTCACACCTCTGTGATGCTCTGAATGTGTGGCGCCCATGAGAAAAGAAGTTCTGGACAAACAGAAAGAGTGAAACCACTTCTTAAGACTGTGAGATATTTTAACAGTTCAAGAGGTGTTATCCAGAGCTTGAATAAGTTAGGACATATGACTCTGATAATCAGCGCCTGTTTCTGCCTTCCAAGTTCCCCCGGGCACACTTTTTGGGACTATAAGGCACTTACAATTTTATTTATTAGCAAATTTTACTTTTTACTATATCTGTACAACTATGTTAATGTACAAAGCCTATGCCTCCCTCCAGTGAAAATACTGATTTCATCCGTTTATTGCACAGATTTTATGCATTCATTACACAGATTTCAGGACATTCTCCTAACTCTCCACTGCAATTGGTTTAACACTGTTCTTTGGTAACTCCGTGGGAAAAACCCCAAAATTACATTTCTATTTAATTGCTGTTCTTTTGGCCACCTGTTGTTTCCCTGATTTATTACTCCGTCACCGCAGGTACTGCTTTATACAAGAAAGTGCACGAAGTGTCTGTAGAACGCATGAAAACACACGCAAGCAGATTAACTCTTCCGCGCACCGCCTTTGCTAAGAAGCGAGGCAGGCAATGCTCCGCCAGAGCCGGGAGCGCTCCCTGCCGGCGCGGGCGGCCAGCGGCCCCCGCAGGCCGGGGGGAGGCGGCGGGGCCCGGGACGGAGGGATTGGGGCAGGGAGGGCTCGAGTGAAGGGGGGCTACGCTCGCGGCCGGAGACAGGTCGGCATTGCCGGCTCGCCCCGCGGGCTCCCGCACCCCCCGCCCGCACCCTCCCCGCGGGGCTCCCTCAGCCCCCGCGGGGCTCCTTCAGCCCCCTCAGCCCCTTGCCCGCATCCCGCCAGCCCCGCGCCGCTGGCCCCGCGCTCCCATAGGCTGTCGGCCCCGCAGCGGCAGCCAATCAGGAGGCAGTTGTCAGGCGCTCCCGTCTATTTTTAGCACTCGCAAACAGACGCGCTTGGGGGCGGGTGTGCGCTCGGGCGCGGGGACGCGCGCCCTCTCTCGGGGACGCGCGCCCTCTCTCGGGGACGCGGCCGGAGCGCGGGCACGGCGCGGCGGTGGCGCCGGCTGCGGCCCCAGCCAGAGCAGGGGTGCGGGAAAGCAGCGTCACAAGCGGAATGCCGTGCACCTTCCCGCCGGGAGGAGAGGGGAATGCCAGGCCCGGAAGCCCACCGCCTCAGGCAGCTCTAAGGGAAATCGGAAAATTCCAATGAAAAGCATTATGTTAAATAAATAAATAAATAGAATAAAATGTGTGTATGGCCGTCGTGCAAAGCGGCTGGTGTGCCCGCTCAGGACCGCGGGCCTCGGCCCAGGCAGAACTTGGGCTCTTGAGCGAATTAGCAGCAGAGGGAAAGGTGGGACTACTGGTATGGGGTAAACTCTGCATCTTTTATTTTGTATATTCTTATTTAATTCAATTCAAACATAAGGTAGGCAACTCTCTCTGATGTGCTCGATACATTTGGATAATAATAGATGTGTAAGTTGAGGAGAAAAAAAGATCAGAAATAAACACTTCGATAATGCATGCATTGGGTATTTTGGAGAGTTCAGATATTTCAGATAGCTGGAGGTGCATTCTTTCCCAGTTTCTCACAGAGCTCTGGATTCAATAGAGCTTTTTAATATATTCTTGAATTCAGAAGGGTTAGGCATGTGCTGAAGCATTCAGTACAGGGATGAAGCAGGGCCTCTAGTTCAGAAAAAAAAATACTAAAGGACAGTAAGGAAAACTGTTTTTCTAATACTTTAAATGAAGTCTTAAATCAGCAACAATGTCAGCATATTGTAGAAATATCAAGGAAAAAACTGATCTTGCTAGGATAGTTTTTAAGGACCGCTGTATAAATGTAAAAGGTTTAGCTATCTGTCATATGAGTACTTAGCCCCAGGTGATCAACTCTTTTGGGATTTGTGCATAGTGATGGGTCATAAGAGCTCCTTGGGCTTTGTAGTGACCTGCTCACACAAAATACAGAATGTATGAAATGCAGACCTAATCTGTGCACTAAATCTGCAGCCCCCTGAAGGAGTAAACTGATCTGCAGCTCTTGTGCTGACCCTGCAGCACAGGGATGGATTTCACTGCCCGTTTGCACTGAGTTTTGGACACCTTGAGAAGAAAATCTTGCAAAATATGATGGATTCTTCAAAGTCAGCCAACTGCCATTTGTTTTTGCAATGGAAAGTGTTCCCTGAAAAATCTTGCAGTATTGGAGTGGAACATTGGCTGGCTGCTCCTCGTCATCACCAGACTTTGAGAGATGGTCAGTGCCAGGCTGCTCCGAAATCCTTGTCCTCATTATTCAATCCCCATGGATGCTTTTCAGTTGCCAGTAGGACATACCAAATCAGCAATGAAACAAAAGAACAAAGTCTGCTGTGACAATGTTTGAATGCCATTTCAAAAAAGTGGCCTGTGGATTTAAAATCTGCCTGAAAAAAAAAAAGTTGTTTATTCTGTCATTGCCAGAACATTGATATAGTCAGAAACATTATTTCAATGAAGTTTTTACATGCCATTGAACGTTTTCTCTGTGTTCACGGGTTGTCAGTCTTATGTGCAGATTAAACTTAAGTTCTCACAGAGGAAGTTCACGCAGCGTGAATTCCGTTAGCTTTGCTGATCCCATTATGTGCCATAATTCGAGAGTGAAGATTGCTCTGCATAAATATTCATCTAGCATCTTTCAAGTTTTCACTTTTCATTCTGCTGCTGCCTGACCCTGTCTGCCACTTTTCTCTGAATAATCATTACTGCTGAGCAACCCATTTGAAGAAAAAAGGCATTTGCAAGACTAAAATATCCAGACAGCACTGGATGCGTGGATTGTCACTAGGACAAGTTGCAGCCCATTGCAGTTTATAACTGTGAACATTAAAATAATCTAATATGCTGTTTGGAATTGATGTGCATTTCTGTCTGCAAATGTCATGGCCTCTGGCTCACACTGAGGCCATATTGAACACTGGGTAGTAGCACCCCAATTCTCAGTCTTAGCACTCCAAACCCAAATTATACATTTTTCCTGTTTTAAGTCCAGCAGGTTTTTAAATTGTAATAATTATTTTTAATTTTTTCTTTTTTTTGGTGCAGTTTCTATCAAGCCACATCCCAAAGGTTCTGCTTGTGCGTTGAGGTGAACTGAAATTGGTGAAAATAAACAAATGTGATGTGTTTTTGTGGAAGCAAAGAGTCAAATCAAGGGCTCTTCCCATATGAAGTGAATTTAAAAGACTACACATTAGAGATTTTAAGCCCAAACACGATAAAATTGACTACAATTCTCTTGTGAATCAACAGATCCTGGGACATGAATGTCTGTTCTCCACAATTGTTAATCTAGCCAGTAAGGGGAATTGCTATTCTGATCTGTACCCAGATGTACTGTCCTGTGTTTCAGATCGCGTGTTTCCAGCACGTGAGAACATGCGCAGATTTTCTAGGTGAGCTGAGGTTATGGCAACCCATCCCCCTCCACTGGTGTTGCAGTTGTCCAGTGCACTTAACTGAGCATGCGACGGCTGTGCACGTTAGCTGTCTCTTTTCAGGGAAGATTGTGCATGAGTTCCCCACCCTCCCCCTACAATTCAGGCCAGCTGAGTTACCTGCATTTGGGAGAATCAGAGTGAGCACCCCTGAAGTGCAAGGAAAGACAGTCCCTGGGCAAGTCATTCTCCAGATCATGAGGTCTCACATCCATGTTTCCATACTGTAACTTCAGGGAGATGAGCAAGACAAGGTTTTCAGCAGCTCAGACCTGCAGTCACTGCTCCCTAATACAGAATTCCTACAGAAGAAAGCCCACCCCCCCCCATGAAAACAGCTGCCTGAGAAAGGCAAGAGGCACCGCAGGGATGCATCCCCGCGGCAGGAATGTGACAAGCCACTTCACAGGCTGCGCTGGAGACCTTCCTGAAGCTTTCCTTGGGCAAAGCATCGGAGAGCACCGGCTGTTCTGCCATGCAGTGCTCTGAGACAAGCTGGCAAAGAGAGACATGCTTTTCTACTTGTAAGATGCATACTTTTGCCAGGTACTATCTTTACACCTTTTTTCTTTCCCTTTATTTTCATCCAGTCAGAATTCCCATAGACAGCTCTTTCATAATTTCCCTGCTTATCAGCTTGACATCTTAATTGCAGAAACTGCACCAACAGGGAAAAGCTGCTAGAAAGCAGGCACCAATGCCACATCAGGTGAAAACAAGTAATCACATTACTCAGGAAGACCAAAGTGGTGAAAATAGGCCCTCCTCGAAATTCAAGTTTGAACGAGACATACTTCCAGGCTGACTGAAGTGACTGAACTCTCTTGCCAGCTAGACAGCTTTGATCCAGTCTTCCAGTTTAAAAAAAAAAAAAAAAAAAAGTGCAGAGTAGAAACATTAATGTGATGAAGGCTGTATTATTCAGAAAGATGTGTAAAAGCCTGACTTCAGGGCAGCTGCTTGGCCCTGGTCTTGCACCAGTGTACTTGCCTGTGCACTCACACAGAGTCTAACAGAAACCTGGACATCAAAGAAACGGACCAGGCATTTTCCAACAGAAGACTGGGCTGTTATTCTCTCTGTAAAGGACTGCTATGTTCATAAGGATGCTCCAGTTGGGTTTAGTGGGAAATAAGAATGGCAATAATTTTCCCATTCAAAGTAGCATAATCCCATTTTTAATGTGCACTTCATATCTGCAAGGCTTAAAATAAGTATTGTCTCTGTTTTCTGGGGACTGATGCTGACATTAATATTTCTCAGTGCCCTATGCCTTTTTCTAAAACAAAATTTCTGTGTAAAAGACTCTTGTTCTAATTAAGATCAAATAACTTGTAAAGTACATTATATTTTGGACCTGTCGCATAAGATCATGTGCATCGCATTGACTTATGTGTGGTGCAGTCAATCAGCCATGTGAATGAAGGATTATGCACAGAGTTTCTGGATGCTTTGGGGTTTGAACCCTGCAAGCAGTAGATCACAGACGCTTTCTGTCATGTATTAATAGCTGTCTCAGCATGAGAGCTGGAAGCCCAGAGCTCTCATAAATGCTAAAAACATTTCACCTCCAGGACTTAGAATGCATAACTTAATGTGCCAGTGAAACACTCTGCGTTTATTTTTTCTCCAAGCCACTTTTAAAAGGATTTCAAGTTTGGAGAAACATTACTGCATCATAAAATTTTTAAACTGATGTGACATTCTGTGATTGTTTTATTTTTGCCATGGAGGCATAGCAAACTATATTCACAGGCGAAAATGCCTTGTTTCCGTCATTTGAGGGCAAACTCACTTATTTGGTGTTCCTGGTTTAGCAGTAAGAGATGAGTAAACCTGACCTACTCTTAATTACAGCATTTGTTGTACAAGCATATTGTAATGGAACCCCTGGTGAACCAACAAGGCAATGCCTCCCAGTTTTTCCTAGTCCTGAGCCACTGCAGCTTGCCATGAGACCTTATTTATTTCTGTATCCTAGGCATTGGAAGAAGAGACGGAATACGTTGTGGGGTTTTTTTGAAGTTGTTAGTGCAGGCTTAGGAGCAGGTTGGTATTTGAATTTGCTGCTGACTACACAGGACTAAATTTCAGGATTTTTTTCTGGGTGTCCCTACTTATGTGCAGCCTCAAATGATGGATGCATTACTAATAAGCATTTATTAAAAGAAGAAGTTGATCTTCTGGAAGCATTCATTTTGGTACTAGAAATAGAAGCTAATTTCCTCTGCTCTGTGCTACATCTGAACTGCTTCTTCTTTGAAGGAAATCCAGACATCCACATTCAGTCCCCATCTCTGATACAGAGCAAACAGGTCTGGCTGCGTCAGCTGATCTGGTCAGCTTCTTACTCTCCAAGTCTGTGAGAGTGTCACAATGTGTGCTACCTTCAGGACTGGGAATGAGTTCAGTAGCCTTTACAGTACACTCATGGTAGTGACACAATGTAAAGATGAGGACCAATTTCATCTGTTTCCAACCACTGCTCATGTCCAAGTGCTGACTAACCTGTCCTTAGTGTCAGTGTTCACCCAAGTCAGCGAGTCTAAGTTACTGACCATCCACAGCCATAGATTTGAGGTCACATTCCAGGCCCATTTCTCCATTCAGTGGTGTCTGGAGTCCTTCACTTCTTTGGTGCTGCTGCCAGTTCAATAGAACCATCTGTAATGGTCCTTTAGCAATGACAAATAGCATTTGGACCTCTTCCTGTTTTGAGTGGAGAATTTTTTCTCTTACACAAGACACCTACAGATGTAGTGTCTGTGGCGTACCTGCTCTATTCTTCACTTGGTGGGTGCAGAAGCAGATTCTACCTTGAGGATCTGATTTGTCTCTTCCCTTTCTTTCTTCCTTGCCAATGATGCTTTTAACCAGAGCATAGTTAACCTGCCTTGCTCACCTCCCTGCTCCTTATTGCGTTGCTGCAGCCTTTTATGAACTGAGAACGAGGTAATCTGATCTCTGGGCAAATCCTTCCTCTGTCTGCAGATGGCTGTAGGCAGAAGCAGGGCACACAGCTTCAATGCAGGTTAGAGGAACCATGCTGTACCATACGGCAGAAGCAGCTGTAAAGCAAGGCAGCGTGTGAGATGAAACCCAAATGTGTGCCCGTCACTGGTTTGTGCTGTGGCTCTGGCAAGCTTGCTTGTGTGTGCTGACTCCTGGTCTCCCCCTTCCCTGAAACATCAGCTTTTAACTGCTGCCAGAGGCACTGTCATTGGCCTTGTTTTTTTGTTCTTGCTGCTGTTCCAGATCAATAGATCCCATGTTCTTCCAGCGCTCTGAAAAAATAAATGGTCTCCCAGAGCTGCATCGTCTCCTTGTTTTTCCTTCAAGATAACCATCACCAAGTGAGCAAACATTAAAACAGTTCATATTGAATGAATTTCTTTGTGTAACTGGTTACTTTTAAAGCTTTTTTGTTTCTATTTTCTCTTGCAATAGATTTATACGTTAGGGTGACCAAATAGTTCAAGCCCTGTCATGTTGCTTTGTAGGTATTTAGCCAAGAATTGGAACAATAATTATATAAATGTCGTGGGTTTGGTGTTTTTTTTCCCTTCTTTTCAGTGACTTTCAGTAGCATTTTTGCTGTAAAATGACTTCTGAGAAGGAAGCAGACCGTTTTAAGAATAATGATTACACTAAAAGTGAGAGACATGCAATTGCAAATAATGTTCAAGAAGTCAAATATATCCTGACCTTGCTTGGCTTGTTAAGCCATTTGCATAGCCCTAGTTAATGACTGAACAATTAATAACTGGATCAGTTTCTTCAAGAGCAGGCACAGTTAAATGCTGTCTCCACATCATTCGCCTTTGAGTCCAGATGACGTATTATGATATTTTTGAAGAGATGACTGCTGAGACTTATTTTCATTCTCCCTGTAATTATATCCACTTGTGTCCTTCCTTACCTTAGAGTTTAGGCCCTGGAAAAGATTGCTTTTTTGCCCTTTGGATTTCTAGCTAGATTGCCCCTTTTCCTAGTATGAGTTACAGCAGGCTTTGCTTTGTCCCTAATTTATCAAATACATGTGATACATACCTGAGGGCAATGCTAGAGCTCATAAATTCTGTATCATAGAATGTGGGATGGAGAAGAACAGATATTTATAACAAAATTTTGAGAAAAATTAAAGCAGAAATCATTCAAATAAATGAACAATGCACCTCCCATCCTAGAAAATATGACTCAGGTATAAAAGGTTTTAAAGTCCATTTGTTTGTACAAATGTATGAACTATTAAAAGACAGGACTACAGACTTTAATGTCTCTTAATATCCCTATAATTTAAAAAAGAAATGCCCTATATTCCAAAGTGACAAGATCTCTCACATATCTCATGTATGATTTTTTTAAAGTCATCTTATTTGCAGTGTTTAAAAGTGTGTTAGGGAGAAAGAACTCAGTATGTTGTTAAACAGCAGAGACAGTCTGAAATTCATGAAATGAAAGATCACCTTAAGCTGTTGCTTTGAAGTTTCACCAGAGTTTTCCAGCTCATTTCCTATTGATAGAAAACTTGCCAAAAGTACTCCCAGCAGAGATAAAAAATATTTGGCCTGCTGGAATCCACACTTGAAGATTATCAGCAGATCAAAGACACGAGAGTCAAGCTATATGCTATAGACAATTTACATTATAGATATATATATCAATGATTATTTATCTCTAGCTAATTAATGCACTCATTACTTATGCAGGTAGCTCTGAGCAGGATGTGGAAAGATGTGCCAGTGAAATCTATAGTATGAAAAAGCACACTTCAGTTGATTGCTTTAGATTTAAATATTTCAGGCTGACCTTGTCAGATTTGTTTTCTTCCTTTGGAAAACTTTCAATGATTCTTAAGTTCCTCTGTCAACCTTTTTCTTTTGTTGTTATTGTTAGAGCGTTTATTGAGTCCAAAGTGTCTCCTATGTTTTATTTTGTTGTACAAGCGTGGTTTATCTTTCATTAGATTATGGTTATTTGGAAAGTGTCCTTTGCACAGGAACAACAACTAGAACTGATTCTTATTAACTCAAATATTTGAACTGATAATAGGCCCTGAAAGCTTTCTTTCTTTTAATTGCCTCCTGTGGAAGCAGTTTTTTTAAAGATGAGCCTTTCAGTGCGATGTGTTTGTTTTGTGCAGTCACTCCTCGTTGTGTCCCATGGCCTTGTCACCAGTGGGCCTCTGCAGGAGCCCAGGGAGGAGGTGGCACAGCCTTGCCTCTGGTCCCCACCTTCTGGCCAGACCTTACAGGACAAAGCAGGCTTTGGGAGCTGTCTCTGCTTCAGCCCAGAGACCTGCCCCCAAGCATTGCACCTTAAATTATGCTGTGCAGTGAAACACTGCGCAACATCTACCAGGAAAAATCTTGTGAAGCAACGCAGATCAGAAAAAAGAACCTGAGGCTGCTCCTCCTTCCCCCTGCAGCAAAGTGCTTGTCCTCTGCTGGTTGTGAAACTTCTCACCTCTTGCGGAAGTGGCGTTTGCAGACGTCTCTTTGATGGAGCCAAATATCCCACCCATGTATTTTAGCTCTGGAAAGGACTGTAACAGAGTATGCTGGGGAATCCAGGTACGCATCTGCTACAGAGGCAGGTGGGACACTTTAACACTACATTTTCATGTCATGGACTGAAAAGTTTTGTTTTCAACAAATCAGTGGGGAAAATCACACGCTACATCTTTCTAAGTTGGCACAAAATACAATTGACCCTGGTCAGCTCAAGCACAGAGCTTTGGACAAGTTTCCCTCAGCTTCATCCCTGACGGGGTGGTGAAAACATATATAAGGAGTCAGAAATAAAATGGTTTGGAGAAAAAAAAACATAAAGCATTCCTACTTGACGTGAAACTCTCAAGGTGATATGGTGTGAAGTCACTCTAAGTGCTTCTTTAATGATCTGTAAAAACACAAGCACAGCATACAAAGCTCATTTTAATAAATTATTTTCTTTTCAACTCTTCTTTGCTTTGAATCAAGGTTTCCTGCTCTAAGTAGTCAATCCTAAATTTTTTCTCATTACTTACTATGTGTTTGTTTGTTTTTAGTTACTGCATTTCTCTTTTCAGGGTAATGCTGTATTATCATATTTCAGTCTCAGTTTCTAGATCTGTTGGCTACACATGATCAACTAAAAATAAGCTGCTTTATCCTTGGACATATTATATAAATTCAGTGGGTAGCAGTTATGCTCTGCTTTCCAGATGATACTGAGTTGCATTCACTTACTTACATGTTGTGTAACTTTGATGACACCAACAGAGACAGAATATGCTGACAGGTGTATCCAGCAGGAATTTGTATCAAGCCCTTCTCTCTCGTCTTTCCCCAGATCACAGCTCAATTAAAATGTACTTAAAATGTACGATAGGGCCTTGATCTTTCTTGATATGGTTACTATAATTTCATTTAAGACAAGTTTAATTTCTTTTGGATATCTGTGATAGATGTTTCTTTTGGATATCTGCCAGTCCTAAAATAAATGTTGCTCTTTGATCTGCCTCACAGTATTATCCTGGCAGCTTGGGCTGCTCTCCCACAGCCTTGTTTGTCCCATCGGACCCTCCTGAGGTATTCTCCTGTTGCTGCTGGAGATCGATCTGTGCTATGTGATATGCCCGTCTCTGGTCCATGCATTTCTTTGTGGAAAGGAGTGGGTGAGGTTCCTTGGCAGGATTTATACAACTGCTCAAAACAGCTGATCGTAATGGCCTCTCAGTTTAGAATCTATTAATTGGCATCCTGCTTTGTTCCGATATTAATGTTAAAAAAAAAAAAAAGGAAAAGAAAAAGGAAAAGAAAAAAAATTAGCTCAGAGAACTGTGTCATTCCCCAGTGCAGAATACTGTCGTAGACCCAGGACTCAGAGAAGGACCAGCAAGACTGCGAGTGACTAGGGGCAAAACTGTGGGGAGGGCTAGGGGAATGTGGGAGAAAAAAAGTAATGATAGGTTTAGATATCATGCAAGCTTTACCTATTTATTGGTAAAAAAGGAGTTATCCAAAATATTATTAATTGAATTTAAGCTACAAATATGCTCTCTCCTTAACTGTTTCCAGTTAGATCAATAAAGGTGCCTCTGAATTGCCTCAGTCCTATGCTTCTAAAACTTACATCCTTAAAGTGCTTGCTCTTCTGCTGCCCACGTCCCTGTGTTCCTTTGTCTACTGTCTTGATGGGCACGAAGAGAAAACACTCACAAAGTGCATAATTCAGTAAAAGGTTCAGGGCTTATTGCCAGCTCCACAGGCTCAGCTGCTAGAGGGCTCACTGGAGTGTGGGGTCCAAATTTTGTTGAATCCTTGGCCTGCAGGAATAGAATTTTTTCAGCTCCAGACCATCTGTTGAAACTTTTTCATGCAGCAGTAATTAAGTAATTATTAGGGCAGAGAAAGCATGCGTCTGTGGCCTGGGGACAATGATGGGGGTGGCTTGACTCCTGCACAAGGTCTATTGAACACTAAATGTGAAATACTCAGACACTTGTGAGAGTGGAGGCAGGAGCCTTGTGTTTCTCTTGTCACTCAGAGTGTCATTTCTGCTGGAGTAGCCACTTGGGGCCTTTGAGATGGACCTTCAGGTGTCCACAGGCACCAAAGAGGAGCATAGCCCGGGTGTCGCTCCGGCTGGACAGGAGAGCTAACCAGAGAATCACCGTGCGAACGGAGGAGGCACGCTCCTGCCTCCACCTCGGCTTTGCGCGACAGGCGTAGATCAAGGTCAGTGCTCAAACTCATCATCTTGAGGCTGGCACGTCCTGTCAGCCCCAGGTAACACCTTCTCACAGAGAAGAAACTCAGGTAATACAACTGAACATGTGCAGCGCAGGCACATCCCCGCTCAGCCTGTGGAGCTCTCTGCTACTGTTTATAGGGTGCCTCAATCTTTACAGTGAGTTTAGTCTAAAGTCATGAGTTCATCTACTTCTAACAGCATCATCTGGTTTAATAAAAATGTTACTTCATTCCCTGGGCCCTCCTCACTTTATTGGGATCCTACCTGACCCAATCAGGGCTTTTTTGGACACAGAGGTAGTTTTGTTGATCTGAATCGTGATACTTTTGTATCATACAGAGATGGTACCCGAAGGTGCACGAGGAATCACTTTTTTTATTAGAGGTTTGGTTTTACAGACCCTCTTAAAATTGGTTTTTGTTAACCCTGACATCAGAAGTTGTATCACAATGTCGTATGACCAGAAAAGACATTTTGATAAAGTGAGTGCAATTCAGATGATTAGTGAATGACTGTACCATCTGTCAAATCTTCATTAATTAATTAACCTCTCAGTACATTGACGATAGATGGTGTCAGTCCACTTGTCATAGAAATTCTTATCCTGACATAACTGAACTGGGAGTATAAACAGAAATGTTAGAATGGGCAGATATATTTCAGTCTTTTTTGTCCCATTTTTCTCCAGTAATTAATTTATTTGCAAAGCTACGTACTTTTTTTAAAAAAAACTCTCTCTAATGTCACATCACTGTAAATTCTTCAAAGCCATTTTGAGATTTAAAAGCAACCCTTTTTCTTTTTTTTTTCCTTAAAGGGAGGGTAACAAGAACACATTAAGGAGTTGTAATGTGAACAGGACTATATTATATTTCAGTAAAAGGCAGGCTCTCATATAACCCTCAATGCCTAGGCCTTATTTTTGGAAGTTACTTAACACTGAGGAACCTACCTCCCCTATATGATATCCAGCCTGTCTTTTGTGGCTCATCAGGAGCTTCAGTGAGCACGTTCCCAAAGCCAGCCTGACATACAGGTAGGAGATGCCCTGTAGAGCACGAGGCACCGCACGTGTGGCATTTGTCTATGCTGTAATCTATGCCTGAACAGCCTAGGGGATGCTGCAGGCTATCCCTGAGACATATACAGTGCTCAGAGGCGGATGGATCAGGAGAAGCATTGTGCTTACTTATGTTCCTAAAATTAAATGTTGAATACATGCTGCCATGACTTTCAGAAATATATTGACTGCCTAACTCTGGCCAGTAATGTGGCCTGAGTTCTAGCAGCTCTGTGAATGTGGAATGACTGAGATGGTAGCCTGCTATAATATAGTGCTTGGAAGATTTAATTTAAGTGAGTTAAGCTGAAACAATATTGCCTTCTTCATACTCTACGTAATACCTGCCTTGATACTGAAATCCTTGAAACCAGCAGAAAAGTGAAGAAACCAAAGAAATAGTGAGTTGTTCTCACCATTTCCCTGTTGTAAATCTAGAGGGGGAAGCTGTGCAAATATTAATGGCACATCTACAGATAACATTGATTAGTGACATTTCTGACTTGAATATCCACCCCATGGAAGCTGCTGAATTTGGAGAGGAATTTTTAATTATTATTTCATTATTTTCTTACTACTTCATCTGAGCAAAAGCCAGTTTGCTGAATATTCTTTGATGTCTTATTGTTTACTAATGCTCTTTGCTTCCTAATTCCCAACTAAGATGTATGGAAAAATGGAAATTATATATTAAAGATGTAGTCTGGGATCTATGTGGAAAACCATGCAGTATCATGTTGATCCAGCCTTTAATAGGTAACATTTTATGTCTTGAAGGCCTCGAAAAGATCTCACTTCACTGAAGGCTTAGTCCATCTGTACAGAGTGCTGGATACACCACTGGATGTCACCCTTGCACTCCCCTGCAGCAAACAGCAATAAACCATGAAGAACCATGAAGTTTTAAAGTCCTGAATACACTCCGAGGTGGCAAATGGCAGGTTATGACCAGAATGTGGATATGGTAGGATAATTTATCAATGATATGTGAAATGGTCTGTCTCTAAGAGATTGTATTACCTTTTATGTGGAGAAATCTCTTATGCTAAAACTCGTTTTTATTGGTTTACTTCTAGTCCCTCCAAAAGCATCAAGGTAAAGTTGAAGCCTGTAGAACCTACTCAAATGTTGCACTTCAACACAGGAAGGCACCACCTGCTGCTTTTGTATTTTATTAAATTTCTGCAGAGTTTGGAAGTTAAAACCGAGTTTCAGGAAAAGGAAGTGAATAGTTTGTGAGACGTTTATAGGACAAACGTTATCTGCCACCTTCCTGCCAGTGCCACCAGATTCAAATACTGGTTGATAGCAGCTGTACAGATGTTCACAGTTGTTTCAGTAACATCTGCAGTAGCATCCTTCCAAATAATTTTTACTCTTGTTACTTCTCTTTACTTTTGCTCATAGCTGACTCCTGTTTCACGACTGTCAAGAAAAGTCCCCTAAATGCCAGGAATATAAGCTATGTGCTCATTAGTCATAACTCCCTGCATCAGCTGTGTGGGGGAACAGAAAGGAGAATACGTAGGCCTTGTAAATTGACCTAGCTCTGTCTGAGATGAGCAGATGACTGTGAACATGAGCTAAGCATTTGCCCCAAGAAGTTTAGATAAACCTGTTGAAACTTTGCCTCTGTTAGACATCCTCGGACACTCCCAGCTCGTTGTAGATACCCAGGAGCACCTAGTCCTCTCAGGTTTCTCAAGCCAACTACAAACAGGGAAGGGCTCTCTGGGTGAGTTTTGCTCATACTCTCCACTCATAAATCATCGTATGCAACGAGATAACAAGAGATAACTGCAATTTGGTGACTCACCATCAGCAAGGCAGAAATTAAAGATCAGATAAGAATATTGGCTTCAGAAACAGAAACATTCATGTAATACTGCAATTATCCTTGTTTGTGAGACAGAGTCCCAAGTGAAGAATTAGTTATCAGTTACTAGCACTCTAGTTGTTGAAGAATGTTATTTTTATGTAGTGATTTCTCTGTAAATGTGTCTTTTACAAAGTATGCTGGTTTTGGTTGGAGCAGAGTTAATTTTCTTCACATTGGCTAGTGTGAGGCTGTGTTTTGGATTTGTGCTGAACACGGTGTTGACAGTATAGAGAGGTTTTTGTTATTTCTGAGCAGTGCTTACACAGATCCAAGGCCTTTTCTGCTTTTCATACTGTCTCACTGGCAAGGAAGTTGTGAGTGCATGGGAGGTTGGGCAAAGACACAGCCAGGACAGGTGACCCCAACTGACCAAAGGGATATTCTATAGCACACGGCATCATGCTCAGTATATAAAGCTGGACACAAGAAGGAGGAAGGAAGGGGGAGCGCATTTGGAGTAATGACCTTGTCTTCCCAAGTCACCATTATAGGTGATGAGGCTGTGCTGTCCTGGAGATGACTGAACACCTGCCTGCCCATGGGAAGAGTGAATTAATTCCGTGGTTTTCTTGTGCATGGCTTTTGCTTTCCCTATTAAACTGTCTTTGTGTCAACTCTTTCTAACTCTTACTCTTCCAATTCTCTCCCTGATCCTGCTGGTGGGGGAGTGGGCAAGTGGCTTCCTGGAGCTTGATTGTTGGCTGGGCTTGAACTGTGACATAAAGGAAAAAAAAAGCAGAAATCACTGAAAATGGATACTATCTTGTGAATATTTTTTATCAAAACTTAATTCTGGTTTCTCAGAAGAGACAAAAGGATTCATCAGTTATCAGGCTAGAAAGGAATAGTCCATAAATTTGATTATTCAAAGTCACATAAAGATTGAGGTAAAGAATTATAAATAGCATTTTATCCTCTGATTTTACAATACCAAGTGTACTGAGTCCATGCTATAGGAATTCAGAAGTTCTTAAGACTTAGATATACATAATTAGGAGCTGGGAAACCTCTCAAAAGTAAGGCGATCTATAGTAGCTAAAAGCAGATGATATAAAAAGGAAAAATGTAATGTACAAATTTGGAAGGAAAACTGAAATCTGTTGTGCTTCTTCTTGAGCTACATTAAAATAACAATGAGTCAATAAGAACTATGACACTTATTTTGGAAAACAAAGAGAAGAAAGAATCTAATCTAAAGTTAAACGAGTCTATGAAGATTTATGGCATAGTTCAAAACCAAAAGAGTTAAAGGGCTAGAACATAAGGCTTACAATTATGGAAAGAAGGTATAGAGCAATCATATTTTGCTGAAATACATCACTGGTAATGAAAAAATTGTACCAAATTCTTTTAAAGTTTTTCCTAAATTCCAATAAATATATTTTTCACATAAATATGAAAAAAAATTATAGACCTTACAATCTTAAAAGTGCTGTCTACTAACATTATTTTTCCTGAATCTCAATATAATACTGACGTTCTCAGGATACTGGCTACTTGTATTTGTACTCTTCAATTCTCTCTCTGCCCACTAGATGGTACTGCCAGCTTTAATTACACCATCCAAGGCTGACGGTACAGAGTGAGTTCGTTTCATCATTTCATCCCGGATCACAGCATCGAGGACTACATTGTATTTTTCAGCTGCCCCAGTGTAAATTTGCTTTAACTCCACTGGTTTTATATCCCTTTCTGTAGGAGTATCTATGGATAGTCAAACATATTGGTGGCGCATCTTAAATTAAAGCAGAAATATTTCAACCAAATAGAAGTATTTGCAAGCAGGTCCTATGATTGTTAACCTCATACAGTCACAATTCAAAGATTTTCAACCTTTTTGTCTGGAAACAACTTCTTCCTCAAAATTGTCTCCCACCTCTAAACCACAAAATTCACAGATATCTCAACTTTCTTACAGATGGAAGAACATTCTATTTGTAATTTAGACTCATTAGTCCTTTCAGCATAACCATGTTATTTTGTAGCCAGAAATTTTGATTTATCTAAATTTAATATGAATACCTGATAAAGTTTAATTTATAAACTCAAAAAAGTAAGAAATTATTTGATTTCTCTATTAGTCTCAAATATAATCTATTTTACCAGCCAACCCCATGCCCATGAACTATGTGTCTGTTTCTGTGGATATTCTTCCCAAATTAGCAGAAAAGAAGTCCAGATTTGCTCTCTGAAGAAGAAGATCTAAACAATCATTACTTAACATTACTCTCTGTCCTTGGTTAGAGAAAATTATTCATTGAAGGAAGGAAAGCTGCTTCTATAAATCTTAATCATCATAGATGTAAATTCATTTAAACCCATGGAACTGAGGGCTTTCAAACAGCAGTGAGAGATGGGGGAAAGTAGGACCTGTGAGTCAACATGAACCATCCTGAATCATCACCACCTCGGGATAATGGGAGAGGTAGGACATCCACAACTGGAAGGACCATCCTTCCATGGGGCAGCACCAGCTACATCGTCAGGTGCATATGATGCACTGGGAAATCTCATGGACCACATGCTGTCTGAGCAAAGATTTTGTTTGCCTTCTTTAATTCTAGGGCTTCAAGGGACTGTAGAAAAGAGATTTTTCCATTGAATGGAAAAAACAACTGAGTTTGTTAAAGCAAAAACATTAAGAAAAGAAAGGAAAATGCCAAAAATTAACAATTCATTGGAATGGATATTCTCTGGCAGTGAAAAGGGAGCAAGAGTGTCAGGAAGAAAAGTAACCAATCGAGAGTCCTCCAAAATATCCATGCTGCAGTACTTTAGTCTGTCCAATTCACAGAGCTAATCTTTTTTATTCTCGCAGTGAAATGAAATGTATCTGTTTTGGAGAAAGTGAAGAAGTTGCTGCTTTATTTGAAACTCTCAAATGTTGATATTTTTTGTTGGACTTCTATGTCCTCTCTTTTTCCTGAAGTCAGCTGCATGACATAACCTTCCTTTAGATGATTCACTTCAGCAAACATTTACTTGAGGCCCTGTTTTCCTTTCCCCTGTTCTGGGCTCCCCACAATGCAGTCAATTTCTTGTGGTTTCTCTAATTTGCACAGTTTTGCCATGGAGCCACTGTTGCATTTGGTCTGGAGTGATGTGAAGGAGACTGTGCCTTGTGTACAGAAACTGAAGCAAATTGTGTGGCATAAGCAAAGCTTAATATGCTTTCAGTCAGAGGAGAACACATGATCCTTCAATTGAGAAGTAAATAGAGAATGCTATTCTATGAAATATAAGATCACTTGAATCCAGGTAATATAATTTTTAATTCCATTTCCGATTCTTAGAGTCTGTTAAAGTTAAATCACTCTGGTAAAGATGAGAATCATCTTTTGAGATGTGGCAAACGTAGTGTTTATGACAGCCAAAATAATTGCTTTTTTTTTCTGGAATATTTTAAACTTATACATAGATCAAAATTTTCTGTGTTTAAAGTGTTATACAGAGTACTTGGTTTCTATACTGACTGCGTTTAACTTGTATTCTGTAAAGTGATTTATTACTAGAAAGCAGTAAGAGAAAAAAAACCTATTCAAAACAAAATTTCCTACTGCATCGGTGATTCTGACCTTGATTTTGTTGCCTAAGGATTTCACAGGCACTTGTTTCACACAGATACATGTGCAGTGCAGCAATTCTTTGGAGTCCGTCTGTAGAACACAAGATAGAAATAAAGCCCAAATCCATAATCACTGAAATGTTGCCCGCAAATTTAGAAGAGAAATGAACAAAGTCAGCTGAAGTAAGAATTGTTTAAAATTGGTGGAAATTTGTGCATGATCCCATTGCCTGGATATGCTATTCACAAAGGAGAAAAAGTAACAGTTCGTTCCTGGGAAGTTCCTTTTTACATTGGAAAGACTTCAAGACCACCCTAAAAATATGTACACGTTGTTCATTAATTTTCCGTCTGCATGTATTGGGTATGTTCAATTCATTATGTGCCATTGATACGAAGAAGACTTTGCATTCTTTGTCAGAGTTGGATAGATGTATTTTAATGACATCTTCATATTTCCAAGGATCTAGTGATTGATCTAGTAATGGTGAATGCTGAAATGGCTCCAGGCACTGGCTGTGGTTTTGTGCACCTGTGGTGTGGTGTAACTGACAGGATCAAGGCATTGGCAGGGAAACCAGTGGGATGTCTGTCCAAGGAGACACCAGCACCAGCTCCCTCTCTTTTCTTTACAACCTGCTACATAAGCCAAGGCACAGTGAAACTCGTTGCTTACTTGATGACTTTACCTTAAAGCATATAGAACAATATGTGCTGCTCAAGGCACTTTTACATAGCCATTGTTAAAAGAGGACTGTACTTGCATTCATGTTTTCACAGGAATTATCCTGGGAGAAGCTGAAACTGTTGTGGACTGAGATAGTCTCATTGAACAAAAGCATATTGGAGGAATACAAGAAGAAAGAGCTTGTAAATGTATTTGTCAGACAAACAAAAAAAAGAAAGGAAAAAAACCCCAAGAGTATCATCTTTATTACGTTTATTTTACAGATTCTGGTTATTGTTACTATGGTAGGCATGATCCAAGGTCATGAATTGACATTTGGCAAAGAGTAAACAACAGCAATAACAACAAAAAAGAAATTATTTGGTAGACTTCTTTAGGTGCCATTTGTACTGGTTAGTTGGTGGGAAAAAAAGAGAAAGGGAAGACTGTGTTACGGTGGCTCCTCAGATCATTCACAATGGTTCATGCCTGATTCAGTGCCTGGAGGGAAGCTTCAGGATGTCAGTACAAAGGTTATGCCAAAAAGGTAAATATAGCTCTGAAAGACATCCATAAATGTTCTCCTGTGGTAAAAAGGAGATGAAAATAAAATAAATTAAGAAAAAATTCAATGAGAATCCATGAGATCAAGCAAAAGGCTGAAAGGGGTGACAGAACGAACTAGCTTAGTGGTCCTTCATTACGGCTCAAGGACATGTGTAATAGACTTTGACAGGGACTTTGGTGAAATCAGAACTTCTTGGTTCAGTCAATAAAAACTAAAGCCAAAACCTGCAAACCAAATAATTAGAAATTGCAGTCTTTATCTCAAATTTCTCAACGTTTGTACCAAAGCTTGGATCTGTTTTTTGTTCCATGTCTAATAGTTATAAGAGAGATGATTTAATGCGTCAGCAGCGCTGAGGTCTGATAAAAAAATAAGTCATATTATGACAAACATAATTTTTTTTAAATCATAGATCAAAAACTTCTCTGCTCAAAGCACAAGTTTTTTAAATTTAAATAGCTCTGCTGGAGTGTGATCCCTCCTACATGTTTTCACATTCATTAAACCAGTTGATTTTGTAAGCTGATATTGTTAACAGATGAGTTTCTGTGCATATATTCATTAGCCATCCTGGAGTTTATGTGTTGTGTTCATGATCTGATTTTGGGTTTTTTGAGGAATAATTGTTTGCTAGTTTGTCTGGTTGGTTTAGTTTTTTTTTCTCTTCTTTCAAATTGGTAGATGGAAGGAAGTCCAGTGTAAGAGTATTGCTTTCTAGGATCATCATCGCAGGTATATCTGGTAGCTTGCCTGATAAATAAAGAAGCTTCAAACATGTATTCTCAGTGGTGAGTGTACTGTTTTAACTGATAGCAAAGTTGAGTAGATAGAATTGATTTACATTTTTAGCTCCAGATAACTCTTAAGCCACAGGAGTTCATTGTGTTAAGTCCTCATTTTTTTATGAGTGCATACTTTAAGAATAAGGTCCCTCCAAGAAGAAAAATCCTATCTCTTTGAAGCTCTGGCATGCTGCTGAGCAACATTCAACAGAGTGCTTTTTCCTGTCAGGAAGCTTAATGTGCTACCTTCTTGGGAAGAAACTGAGTTAAATTTCTGTATTCTTGTTGGAAAGCAAAAAAAGGAAAAAAAAAATCTTTCATCCTCTGTTCTGTTTTTGGCAAGACATTGATGGACACTGAACAAATGGAACAAGTTTGAACTCTGGATAGTTTCTTTATCTGACAGATAAAACCAAAACGAAACTGAATTTTAGATACTATATTTTGCACTGTTGTTAGATTTTACTTCTCTACACTCCAGAAATGTGGGGGAGTGTGCTCCACCTCTCTCACACATATGCACACTCACACATTTCTTTATAATTATTTGTGTTTCTATGTTGTGTGAAAGACCAGGTCTCCACAACATTAGGCACAGCACACATCCAAAAAAAAAAGGCATTTCTAGTCAAGGAAAACAAATAACCAGATCTCTAGAAGAGAAATAAGAAGACCTTACCTGTTAATATGATATATAGTGGCCTCAGCACACAGCAAGCCAAAGAGAGGTAATAGGCTTTTAGGAGGAAGGGAAAGGGAAATGATATTCATTTTTATATGATTACTGGAAGCTTTTCCCAAGGATAAGGATTAGATCAGAGAAAACTGAAAATGTGTGCTTTAAAATTTACAACTGACTGACAGCAATGGAAGGATATCACATCTGATGAAATGAATATGATGGATAGCATAGAGAGAAATGGCTAAGACTATCAGGAAGGAAGAGGAGTCACTTGAATCATTTCAATGGAGTGGTTGTATGAACTTGTGTTAATCTCTATCTCACATGACATCACAAAAACACTGACAGCTTAACAGAACAATGCCTTCTGTTGCAGTTTGGAGACTGGTGGTTTATGAGTCACCTGTCACAGTACTACAGAGGTCCTAGGGATAATCCTTTTCTCCATAAACACACCAGAAATATTCCTGGACCTCCAGAATACAGCCTTTTCTATAAAAGAAAGAAACAAGACTTCCAGTCCCCAGGAAACAAAGTGATCTTGAGGGCAGTTTACCCTCATAAATACCAGCAAAGGCATCTATAAGAATGTACTTCTGCACAATTATGCCAGCAGTCACCTTCCCATGCTCTAATTTTCAAGGACTTCCCATATGGGAAAAATGCTGACTTTCCACAGGTACCTCCCAGCAGACTCATTCGCATGTTGATATCCTTGCCCTCCCCACCACTCCCCATCACACCCTACTGCATACATATGTCCCAGAAGAGAAACAGATAAAATAATCTTGAGTTTTTAGATACATTTCTGTGCTTTTTCATATTAGCATTGAGTCATCCTCTGTTTTATTTTTCTTCCACTATGTCAGTGACTTCACACTTGAGAAAAATGAGTTGTAGTCACTAGTATAACCTCTAAAATTATTTTAGATTTGGAACTGAAAGCAAAATCAGTCCTGTGTCCAGCTGTCTGGTTCAAAGCCCATGGACAGCATACACTTTCCATGCAAGTTTTTCTGACTTAGCTCTTCTGTCCAAAGCTGACTCTGTCCATCATCAAACATCATCGCAGCCAAAACCGCAAGGAGCAGAGAGTGAGCTGACACTGACAACCAGGGGCTCTTTGCATGCTGTATTCGCACAGATGTGCATGATTACACAACACTTTGGCTCAAAAAAAGGAGAGAGTGAGTAACAAAAAGTGGAATACAGGTGGTCTTCTGCTCAAACGTCCCTATATAGTGGCACTGGACTGTCTCTGTCTTTCTGTCAGCAGTACATTTCTCCTTAGCTGGCTCTTGAGAGGGCTAAATCCAGAAAATTTTTTATGAGATTTATCGTTTAGATGCAAACTTTAGTTGAATGGGAGAGAATAGATGCAGAGATAAAGCATTTCAAGCTGGAAAAAACAGCTGTGGAAAGAAAGCCATATAACACACCATTTGTGATGCAGAAAGCAGACACAGAATGATATAGGAGGGGTTGCCATGGACTATATTTATTTTCATTTTCCTGAGTGACCCACAAGGATGATGTAGTCAGTGCTGAGTGGAAAGTGAGCATGCAGAGGCCAAGAATCTATTCTCTGAGGACTGATCAGTGGGGGAGCTGGGTCTGAGTGCTGATGACTTCAGATAGAAAATCTCGCTAAGGTTTTGGAGTCTTTAGGCTGGCAGACTTGGATTTATATCCCAGCCTTGGTCTTAAATCCTTTCTGTGTAATCTGAGACTATTCATGATGTGCAAAAGCAGAAGGCTTGCATCTGTCAGAGAGATTCCTTCTGAAGGCCAGAGAGAAGTCTATGTGTTGTAACTAAATGGTAAGGCATGATTTTACTGTGAGCCTTAAGCACATCCTGAAAACAAGGTAAAAAAATATGATAAGAAACTAAGAGAAGTTTTGGAGCTAACATGAGGACTGAATGAATCAGTTATGAACTCTGCTGCTAGACTGCAATATGCTGACCTTCCAGTTTAAGAAATTTAAACTTACTGCGTGGAGTATCATGAAAGACTGAATTGAGCCCAAAGTCAGTGGGGAGGGTAACTTGCCCCGTTTGACAGTCTGAGATTGAAGTTTGAATGTTTCAGCTGTTTGGAGGGCATTGGCATCAGTACAGTCAAAATTTACAATATAGGGAGCCAGAATTGTCTAAACATAAGCAATTTATTATCCTAGGGTGAATGAAGAACACAACACAGCAAACTGAAACCTTAACATTGTCTGAATTTTTTTTTTTTCCAGAACTTTCATGTAGCACAGAGGCTGGGGGAGGCAGGATCAAAGATTATAGGAAATGTGAGAGTCTGAGGAGGAAAGGGTGCAGTTGTCAGCAGTAGAGAAGAAAAGTAAAAGGAGGGAGGATTTGTAAGTGGAAGAGAGGTTCAAATAAGATGAGAAGCAGAAACTCCAAACACAGTGCATCTGGAAGACAGCATTAGAATTCAGAGGTGTGGAAGGGGATGGACAACATGGGGTTTGTTAGCATTCCATTCCTTGGGGAAATAGCCTGGAAGGATAAAAAAACATTGATGAAAATGGAACTTCTTGCTGTGACTGTGGCAAAGTTCATAAAAAGAACTGTGGGAAGAATATTGCCCCTTAGCTCAGAGAAAAATAATCTTTATGCTTCTTTAAACTATGATATAACCTAAAGAAGGTATATAGCTGTGCTTGAAAGTTCCCCCAAGTAATAGGAAAGGCATGTCCTTTTTGGAAACTTGGAATTTTTTCACAACTCAGAAAATCTTGCAGCACTCTCCAGTTACAGTGCAGTACTATCTCACTGGCAGGCAAGGTGGAAACTCTGCAGCAATGTTTGAACAGTAAGCTTTGCTTTTCACTGTGTCTCTCTTGGCACTTGGATCAAGTCTGGGAACATGGACATAATTTCCCTAGCTGATAAATGGGCTGCAAAATTAGTTTTACTCAATACTCCAGTGCTTTGGAGTAGGACATTTTCTGGCTCCTGGGTTCATCTTTGGCTTGCTTTCACTAGAGAAGCAGCATCACAAACGCTGGTACCTCAACTATGTTTCCAGATGGTAAGACAACAGGAAGTTGTGAAATGGGAATGGGAAACACTATTAGCTTGGCAAGCAGATATGCTTTGAGTGTTTTGGTGGTGAGATGAGGCAGCATCATTTTTGACCAGTCACAACTTCTCACACCTTTTCAGTTACCTGAAGTAGAGACTCAGGTGCCAGCAGTGCTAGCAGCTAAACGTGTGTTAGGTATCACAAGTGACTGCCAGGGTACATTTGGTACTGCTCCCCTTCTGAGTCTGATCATGTGCTGTGCAGTAATATAGTTATATTTTAAATATTCAGCTAAAATTATTCAGATTTTGGAGGCAACACGTGGCTGACAGAAGGAAAACTGATCAAGTAAGAAGTTTTAGCTCACGCTATATTTCCAAGTTTTTCAATTAGCAAGCCTTAGGTGTTTGACTTAAAATGCATATGATCTACCTTAGCACTTATCCAAATAAACAAAATTCTGAACGACTGTTTTTAGAAAGAATGCTCTGGAAATTTTGACACCAAACTACACATATTGACTAATCTCTGATTCATTCAACTGCATTTTGGTCTGAGCCAAAAATTAAATTTCAAGGAAAATCAGCAGAAAACCCATGTCTAGCATCCCACTTGTCTCCTTGGAAACACAATACTCCAGACAAAGGGAGTGCTGGGTCAGAAATAATTTTTCTGTGAGCTCCTTTTCAGCAGTATACTTCAGTCCATGTTAATTGCACTGAAATTGCTAATTTACTTTATAGGAGGTAGTCTGCTAAAAAATCCCTGACAGATCCTTTGTGAAGGTTGAAGTTGTGGTGGTTGATGGTTGTTGGCCCCTGCCCTCCTCTTTTTCCTCCTTCCTCCATTTGCAGTCTGTAGAAGAGCTCCTGCAAAGCTGAGCAGAAGTTCTCAAAGCACTAATTACCCCAACTTCCTTGCCTTTCCTAGGTGAATTTTTACATCTTCAGCCTTCAGCAGCGACTCAAGACCCTCTGCGCAGCTCTGCCTCCACTTTTAATTCAGCAGCTTTTTAGGTACCAGAGGAAAGTGATATTGCTTAATCCAGATGTGTGATCAACCTTAGTGAAGACACCAGACAGTCAAAACTTCATCCCAGGACCATCAACCACTTGGCTGATCTCTGTATCGATGTTATCAGCCTATGTCGTTTTCACTCATCTTTTGTAAAATATGCATGGCAGAAGCTTGGAACATAAAGCAGAGTCCCACTTTCCTGGAAATAGACATTAGGATGGAAAGCTGTTTAGGATAATTCCAGCTCACATGCAGGTGTTTACACATCCAGACTTAAATTTCACTATCTCTGTCTGAGGATGAACACCACCTTAAGTATGGAAAGCCCCCATACTTTTATGCTTGATTACTAAATAAATTAAGAATTAATTAAAATGAGTGCCATCATTGATAAAAATGGGGAAACATTACTTAAAATCTATTGAAAATGGACATGGTGATATTCCAGTGTCAGAGAAACAGAGCAGATGAGATGCAGTTTATATGGAACAACTCATTGTCTGTACCAATGAGTAATTGGAACTCCAAGGAACTTTGTAGTCCGGGATCATACAATCAAGTTTCTAAGGACAGAAACATTATGAACATCTTCCTTGAATTGCTCTATTCCATGAGCAATGGGGCTTCCATATTAAATCCTGTATTATGCCTTTTAGGAAAACATTCAACCATAGTAAGAGACTTACTGTAGAATGAGCTGCAACAGCTGATAAGGTGTTGTAATAATTAATTACCTTCTGACATCAATAGGCATTGCACTTTTTCTCAAAGCTTCTCTGGTTACAAATTTCAGCTACTTAGTCTCGGCTGAACTCCTTTGATAAGTGGGAAAATAAAATCATAGAATCAGAGTGATAGAATCATTAAGGCTGGAAAAGACCTCCAAGATTATAAAGTCCAGCTTTGGCCAAATACCACCATATTAACAAAGTCATAGAACTAAGTGCCCCACCATGTCATTTCTTGAACACTTCCAGGGATGGTGACTCCACCACCTCCCCGGGCAGCCTGTTCCAATGTTTAACCACTCTTTCTGTGAAGAAATTCTTTTTTTGATGTCCAACCTGAGCCTCCCCTGGTGCAGCTTGAGGCCATTTCCTCTTGTCCTGTTGCTGGTTGCCTTCTCCAGCTTTGTTGCCCTTCTCTGGATATGCTCCAGCACCTCAATGTTCCTCTTGTAATGAAGGGCTCAGAACTGCACACAGTACTTGAAGTACAGAAAAAATGTTTGGGGTTTTTTATCACCTTTTTTTGCTACATGTCTGTGACTCATTTCTGGTCGTTCCAACTAAGTATTTCTCACCAGACTGATGCTTTTGAGTCTGCTTTTAGAAAAAAAGATGCTCAAGTCTTTCAGTCATTCTCATGAACCCCTTTGGACATTTCTTGTCTTTCACATTTCCACCTTGACTTGTGAGAGCTGGACATAACATTTCTGTGGTAGTTTTGCTGCACACAGCAGACCTAACCTTCCCACCCACCACCCCAGCCCCAGCAATATTACCTCATTTTTAAGCAACTCAATGGCTCTACAACAAAGGGTAAAATTGTACGCCTCTCAGAGAAAGACATCTTACAAGAAAAGACTTCAGGACTTGAAGAGAAGAGTTTTATGATAAATAATACTTAAGTTGAAGCTCCTGCAGTGCTACTGAAAGGGAAGTTAGACTTCTGGTATACCCTGACAATGCAAGGCCTTGTTTGACTTCGAATGTGCGTAATGTGAGCTAGGCCCTGTGGAGGCTTCCAAATATGTTCCTGTTCCAGATTGGTAGGTACTTCTCTAAAGGAGGTGGCATAAGAATCTGTACCTTGTCAGAAACTCCTCAGAGGAAAACCAAAAAACAGGTACTTATGGGAGCAGCCCATCCCTCCTGGGTCCCTGTATTTCATAGAGCCCTGTGTGAAAATGCCACCACACCATCACACAGTTGTATCCTATTGTAGCCACAGGGGAATGCTAAATGGGATATTCTGTCTTTAATAGGCTAGCAGGGAAACATTCCACTTTCTTTTTCACATCTGGGACTTCAGTAAACATTAATGTTGTTTTGGTATGTGAGACAATAAAGAAGATTTACATGGGATTTAAGTCTGTTTATTTAATGATACCATTATGAAAACAGGTATTTATTTCCTCTAGACTTTTAATATTATGAACTATGTCATTCTAGGGACAGGTGCCTTGTCAAAGAAGACAAAAGTCTTGCGCTGTCATATTAAACTATGTAACCTAGCTGAGAGGTGCTTCTGATCACTGACCATTATTAATTGATCCAGTTGTAATCCCAACAAAGCATATCATCAGGCCAGAATGTTTTCCATGTGGACAGTTCAGAGAGACACATTGGAAAAATAACACCAGTAATAACAGAAGAATTTAGCCTACAGTGCAAAACACAGTCAGAGCTGGGAACATGCTGAAACCTATAACATAATATGTAAATGTCAGCACATAGTTGGAGTGGAAATAATTATAAAAATAATTCATAGTGGAATAATTGTAATGTAAAGCCTTGAAGCAATCCTTCCTGTTTCAAGCATTCAGGAGGAAAATGATTTCTGGATTTTAATCTTACCTCTCTAAAGCCAAAACTGTTAAGGTAGTCATGTAATTGCTTTCTAAATATTTCAGTCAATCAATAAAATGTTGGGAGGTGGTTTAGTCGAGATGTGCAATGGAGAAAGACTTTGTTCTTTCCTTTATTTTTTTGTTTGTTTGTTTAATTCAATGACAATCTGTGCAGAAATGGTTCAGAAATCAAAGGACTAGTACAGACCTTCAGGTCAGGGATCCCAGAACAGTCTGCAAGTACTAAAGAATTAAGCTGGAAAAATGGCAAGCACGATAGTGATATCTCTGGTTTAGGGTAAAGAAATCAGGTGCCTTCGACCCCTAATTTGGCTCTGTCACATGTACCCAAACCCACTGTTACCTCTGGGTCTGGGGTGGTGCCTGTATGTATTTGTGGAGTTACTGCTCCAGGAGTGAGGAGCAGAACACTCAAGTTGCAACAGGCAAGGTTTAGATTACATATTAAGAAGAAATTCTTCTCCCAAAGGGCTATCAAGCACTGGAGCAGGCTGCCCAGAGAGCTGGTTGAGTCACCATCCCTGGAGGTGTTTGAAAGGTGTTTGGGTGTTGTGCTTAAGGACAAGGTTTAGTTGTGGACATGGCAATGCTGGGTTAACAGCTGGGATCTAAAAGATGCCATAGTAATGTAGTAGTTGTAGTTTCACAGAGCACCCAGGGATGACTCCCCAGCCTCTGCTTTCACTGCAAAACCATCCTCAATCTGTCTTAAAGTAAATATTTAGGTGCTGTTGAATCTAAGTGGAAATGTCCCTGGCAAAGCATTGCTCTTCCCAATCTTCATGAAACCCTCTGGGGACTGTAGAGAGCTGCCAGCACAGGAGCCCCTGAGGGCCCTCAGGGCATGCGGCACTTGGGGCTCGACGGCGCTGTCACAGGGCGCCCGGTGTCAAAGGGGGCTTCGGCGGGAAGCAGCGGCCCGCGCTGCGCTGTGTCTGTGCTGCTGCCGCTGCCAGGAGGCTTCCAGTGCCGCTTTCTGCTGGTCCCGGCGGCACACGCCTGGCGCCGCCGGGCGGTGCGG